>JAPXFQ010000568.1:3507500-3809309 GCA_028564705.1 Apricaphanius iberus
AAAAATACAGAGACGTGATGAAAAGCAGGGTGACTTCCACCTGCAATTAGCTTCACCTCATCACTCCACAGTTTCCATAATAACCTTCTGAACTTTGTCTAGTGTGTCACCACAAAATCTATCGGAGGAGGTACACTCTAGAAAGAAGAGGTGTGGGGGTGAGAGGTGAGCTTCGAGGTCATGCAAGACAAAGAGATATGAGCAAGAAATCACGAGGGAGGAAGGCAGGTGAGAGAAGATAAGAGAGGGAAGACAAAGAAAGGCAGCAGAAAAATGTGGATGATACCCAGTAGGACACGAGCAGTGAGGTGATAGAAAAAAGAAGAATTTGGGATAGGGTGAAGAAGAGGGAGAAAGAAGGTTTTTGTCCACATGCTCCTCAGCTGTGTAAACTGAAGGCATCTGCTGCGTCTCGGATTCCCCAGAAGAAGGGGGATATTTATAGGAGCCTGGCACAGGCAGTGAACGGGCCCTCGCTTTGTCACACCCACTAATATTATCGTTACTTTATATTCACAAAAATTGAAAAATGTCAGCAACCTGAGACGCCTACAGAGACTGCGTCTACATGGAGTGTGTTTCACTAGTCTCAGCGTTTGTCTCCTCGTGTTCGCCGAGAACCTGCCTGTTGGTGGGAAATTGCTTTTTTGACAAAAGAAAGAACAGATACAAATTAGAGAAAACAGAAGCAGAGGGAAAGGTTGGCGTGTATCAACCAGTGGTATACCAAAACCTATTAGAGCTGTCAAAGAATGAAAGCAGGAGAAAAAAAATACAAAGAAAGACAGGAGCGAGATGGAGCAGGGCTAGACAGAAACAGACATGAGCACATATTCCACTTCCCGATTATAAGATTCCCGCAAGTGGCAAACGTGTTCAGACTACACACACACACAGACACATTGGCATTAAGGTTCGCAGCCACATGGAAGCAGATGCAAACCCAGGCACACATGCAGAAACACAAACAGTATGGTAGACATAACAGTAGTGCACATGCATGCTGGGAAAAGAGGAAATTCCACAAGGAACAGGTGGGAGTGACGATAGCAATCAGGATGACTTTGATCCCTCTATGCCTGTCTGTCACCACCGCTAAAATGCTCCCAATTAATCCAGACCGCCTCCAATCAGTCAAATGCCATCTGTGCCCAGATGTAATGCCACCACCAAACCAAAGCACTTTCAACTATTTTTTAAAATTAAATTAGAAAAAACATTTGCTCAGTGTCATTGTACTGGGATTCATATTTACATGTGGTAGGCCATCTGCCCATTTGCCCCTACAGACTTTCTCCTAGACAGAAAAACCTGGTCATCTCTTTTCTTTTCCTTCCCATTTTCTGTTTTTTTCATATCTGAGGTGAATGGTATGAACATAAAATAATAAATTAAAAAAAATTCAGTATGAATTTACTTTGTCGGTGTCAGAGATCAACAGGGGGTGGGCGGACTAGTTTTAAATGATAGGTGATGTGACTGAGTCAAAGCCCCCCCCTGAAGTTGAAGAGTTTTTTTGTCTGATCTTTTTAGTGTTTTTTAACAAATTAGAAAGCTGTAAGAAACATACAGTACTAGCTTGAAACGTAATATTAAGAAAATTACGGCAATATACATTTTTTAAATCCATTTTCATGTGGTATTATGTTTTTCCGACCCGTCCTTAAACGCACCATACATGCACTTTCGTTTGATCAATCTCTGGCAGGAATCTGCTGCAGAAAGCTGCATGTTCAGCAATCCAGCAGAAGGCAAGCAAGAGTGCTGTTTTTACCAAACTGTAAATTGAGCTGTGTTGTTGCTAACAGATAATCTTTGCTGAATGATTAGTTGTTATATACAAATATATGGTGTTAAGCTAATTACTGTCACCTGTTACATCCTACTGGAGCATTGCAAAATGATATAAAAGGGCAAATATATAATTCAGGCAGTTTTTATGTCCATGAGATTTATCTTGCAAATATGTTTATTAAAATTACATTTTCAAAGTCTTCTGTCTTCTTCGTGATCTTATCTTTACGAATGCCATAATTATTTATTTAGGAAATTATCATATATATATTTAAAAAAAAGACTAGATATCCCTAAAATGTCAACTAAATAATTATAATGAATTAGTATCACCATCTTATTAGCTAAACAATAATTTAAAAAAAAAATATTCTAAAGGAGTTTTAATTGCATTCCTCACATTAAGTTGAGGCAATTGTGTCATATGTATCTTTTTGGGCAATATGTCACATTTTAAATAGAAATTAACAAATTGAATTTGTGTCCGAGAAGTCTCTGTCATCAGTGTTACCCATAGCAAATAAACCCTCAAGGAAGAGTGTTTATTCCAAATCACATGGCCTGGTCCACATGATGTAATTTACTCCTGAACAGAAAATTAAAAAGATACGTTCTCTCTCCACATTTTCAGTTATCTCACCTCAAGTGGTGATTGGGACAAGTGTGTACTTAACATATGTCAACAATGTTACTACAGTGATTTTTAAAATAACTTTAAGCTTCAATTTTACTCAAATATACTTATCATATTTTAGAAGAATATCTCTGTAAAAAATCTGTGATGGACTGGCGACCTGTCCAGGGTGTACCCCGCCTCTCGCCCGTTGACAGCTGGAGATGGGCACCAGCCCATCCGTGACCCATTAAGGATTAAGCGGTTAAGAAAATGGATGGATGGATGGATCTCTCTAAAATGCCAGTTGGTGTCTGGTGCTAGGCAGCCATTTTGAATTTAACCCTGAAAACAGCAAAAATGTCAACTAGGTTACCTGTCAACTATATTACCCCTGCAAAAGTATTTACTTGACCACGAGTAACACAGTTCACATTCATGACATGCACACCCACAAGCCCCTTTCAAACAGGCCATGAAAAACTGTAATTTTCTTGACTTTGTCTTTTTGACCTCCTAGTCTGAAAGTAAACATTCATCCCCCAGACATTCATCGGGATTTGCATTCTTTGAAGTAGTTTGAAGAAGAAGAAGAAGAAGATTACTGAACTACAGAAGAAAAAGATTAAATAAACATTTTCTTAAGATTTTGAATTTTTTAATGTTTTAATGTTTCAGATATTTCTTACAATAACTAGTTATTGTATCATAATACCAAATTAAATCTGCCAAGGGGGTGTTTATCTCTTCTTCTCTGAATGAATGAATGAATGAATACAGACTATTGATCCCACAGTGTGGAAATTTAGCAGAGCACACATAAAATAACTAAAAATACATGGTTATTAATAACACAGACAGTAAGATTTACAGTAGATTAACATAAATAAAATAAAACTGTCTGTAAACAAAATAACTCAAAGTTGTTGACAGATTTGGATGCAATATCCAGGAAATTTCATAAATGGGCCAAGGACCCAGTGATTACATTTTAGAGATGATCAATTATTATGAAGGAATCTAAACTGTACTGTGCTGCTTGGCAGAGGTCTAAGCTCTCCTAGTTATGCTTTTCTAGTTATTTTCACTTTAATTTCCAATTGCTTCAGTCAGTTTATGATAGCTTTATGAGCAGTAATGTTCAGACCTTATGTTGGATGCATTTGCTAATATTAAAGCCATGGTGCTACGGACTAGTTAAGTGACCAGATGCCAGTTAACACTATATGTCCTGTTGTGTGTGATTCTGATCCTAGAATCGCCCCATGTTCAACAGTAATTTATTGCAATACAGGCATGAGTAGTAAAGTCTCTGAAGTACAACACTGCAAACCTTAAATCAGACAGGCTACAACAGCAGATGACCACATCAGGTGACAAAAATAATATAAACTAATGCCTCTTCCTTTTGGTTTCAATTTTAGAATTGAGTATTTGGCATACATAAATGGATCATGTCCTGTAGTAACAGCTCAGACTTGTGGTGGTGGTGGTATATCTGGTCTTGGGGTATTTTGTTTGCATATTCAGTTTTGTATTTGTATTTTGTTTGCATTTTCACAGTAAATCTGTTTTTTCCATGTTCACCTCTGTAAAATCCAGTACACCCATCTTTTGATGGCTACTTCTGTTTGGATAATGCACCATGTCAATAGGTTTGTAACGTGGCAATGATTCACTGTGCTCCAGGGACCTCTACAGTTGCCAGAACTGAACCCAATGTGGGAGAATGGAAGATTAATCTTAATATGGACCAGCTTTTCTGAGGAATGGATCTGTTGCACCTTGTTGGAAAAATTGAGGCAGTTCTAAAAAAAAAAGACACTCTAGTAATAAAAGCAAGGCGTACCAAATTAAATGACAAGTGGGCTAATTTGTTAAGTAACACGAATGGCTTAAAGGGATATTCCACCCCTAAGTAAAGATGTGTCTGTTGCCATAATCACCAGAGTTAAATAAGTGAGAAAGGGCCATTTTTAATCCAGTCCAGTCATTCTGCTGATCTGGCAGCAGTCTGTTTGCTTTATCTTAGCATAAACCAATGTAAGTGATTTGGAACTAGTAGCATGCTAATGAAGACAAATGTGTGTGTCGGGGTGGAATATCCCTTTAAAGGGGGGCACTGAGACCAATGACAGGGAGTTGAACCAGGTCATACCTGTAACAATCCTGGATCCTGTATGGTTGATCATTTTGTCTTGATTGTCAGCAAGATGATCTGAGTTTGGAGAGAGGCAAGAAAAACAGGAGGAAGGAAAAAAGGGAAAGGATAGGAAACAGAGATGTGATGGATGGAACTAAGCCAGTGTCTACTGAGAACAGAAGTCAGTGGTCAAAAGATCTTGTTTGTGGATATGTGAGCGTGCAAGGATGTTCTCAGGGTGTTCTGACCTTTGGAGCAACATAAACAATATCGCCAAGTAAATGCTTCATCACATAAAAGTGCACTGACTGTCCGTTATGTCAGCCATAACCATGTGTGTGTGTGTGTTTGCGTGTGTGTGTGTCTATATGTGGGCGAGTGCCAGGGTGAGATGAGAGTGGAGAGCCCCTGCCTTAGGGGACGGGGTTACAGCTGACTGACAAACTGCAGGAACATGATCATGCCTGCAGTAATCTTTCTCAAAGTACATCTTGATAATCACTTTTTTAAATCTTTTATCCCCTTATTCTCCTTTTCTCAGTTTGCTCCATAGTCTGCAACCTTCTTCCAACTACATCCCTTCGTCGCCCACCTTTCGACTTCTCCAGTAATACTGGGAGGTGGGCTTGTATTATGACACTCTGGTATTTAGCAACATAAAACTCATGAATGGAGGAAAAGATTTGCACATAAACACATTGGTCAGCTCGTAAACCGTGCTGCATGGGCAAAACATGAGCAACACAACATGTAAGGAGAGAGAGAGCAAAAATGACGAAAACTGTTTGCAGAAATTGTTCATTTCCCTTCCTTTTTATATTTTCCCTGTGCTCACTGTATACCCCTCCCACTCCCTTGTCTCCCTCATTCTCTCTCACTTATTTCCTATTGCACATTTCATTCCATTTTGCATATCTCTTGACTATCACACCCCCAAACACACACAGTGAACCTCATCGCTTTTAGAACGCACCCCCTCTCCAAATTTCTAAGTCTCTCCCCATTTTCTTTCTTTCTCCCCACCTTACTCCCGCCCTCCCCTCGCTACCTGACATTGTGGCTCAGTGCCCAATGAGTCACACCTCTGCTAAAATCATCAAAGATGGAAGGAGGAGGGAGCAAAAGAAAGAAATCGTCAACGAGGGAGAAAAAAAGTATGTTAGAGTGAAAAATATAGAAAATAAAAAATGGGAGGAGAGAACGTTAGGGAGGCAGAAAGAGAGAGTCTCCAAGGAGAGAAAGGAGCATAGAGTGCATTTAACTTTTTGACTCCGGGAGTCAGTCTGTGCATGTCAGTAACAGTTTGCCTGTAGACAACCAACACTCTCTGCTCTGACACACACACACACACACACACATGCATGCATGCACAAATATGCATGCACACAGAGCCATATGCAAACATAGCTGCTCAGTGACATCGTGCATAAGCCCACCTGCACCCACTAAAGACACATGCATACACACTTATAGTAATCAGACAAAGTGCAAATAAACCCTGAGTTTAATGTGCGGCTGTAGCCCTGCCTCTGAACATCAGCCTCCCCCCACCCTCACTACCAGTTACCCCTGGATACCACACAAACACTCTCTCTTGGGCAACACTGGGAGTCAGGAGAGGACGCACATGGGTCGCACACCTCCCCAAAGCCCCACGAGTTTGTGAGCAGTTGCATTTGTAGATGTGTGCAAGTGGGCTCTGCCATGTTGTGCAGCCATATGCTTCGTCCATAACGGCCTATTTTCTATTTTTTTTGCCTAACCCATTTCCCAGCCAGGTGAAAGTAACGCTTATTTTTCAAAGTGATGCATGAAACATTTGCTGTAATGGAGGCACAGGAAGTGTAAATAGTTTAAGCAACAGAGAATGAAAGGATAAAAAGGTAGATCAGCTCAGAAAGAGCAAAAAAAAAAGTTCTTGCAGGGTTGCTGGTGAGAAGGAGAAGTTTTGTTTACTTCAGTAAGTTTCATTTGTTCTATGATTTACTCAAATGTCCCTTATCCTTGAACTGTGAACTTGGCTTGCCTGTCACAGAGGGGGCGCTGGCTTTAACGAGGCTTATGTTTTATGAAGCCTGAGGGATCCCGGCAAGCTGTGTGGATGCTGCAGCGTGCCACGTGCCTGTCATCGTTCAGAACTGCTGTTTTTGAACACATCTCTACTTCATACTTTTGAGAAAATTGTTTTTGTTGTTTGTTTTTTTCACTTTATTCTTTCTATTGGTATTTCAGAAGGTTTGTACCGTAAATCATTTAGGTCTTCTGTGTTAGATCCTCAGGTTGTCTTATCAACACATATCCAGATGGAAGGAAGTCGACTTGGTTTCAGGTTGTCTTTATGTACGGCTTTCAGGGATTCTTTTAGATTTCAGGGAAACTAAAAGACTTTAGGTGAAAGCTGTTTAGTACGTCTGCAAATCATAAAATCAATTCTGCTTTGATGAGGTCAAGCCTAACCGAAGCTCCAGGTTTAGGAAGCACAACAGGCTTTTACCCAAAGCCGTAGTGTTTTTAAAGCCATACCAGCCAGCCGCAGAGCTCCGTTCGCCCTTTGTGCTGAACACACCAGACAAAACCTTGGAAGGCATCCACTGCAGAGCACATTCCCAGAGTATTTCTTTTTTTCTTCTTTTTACTAGTGTGGGATGGGGTCTAACAACAATTACGGTAAAATGTGACTAATGTGTCGCAGACACACTGGTGGGTGAGTGTGTGTGTGTGTGTGTGTGTGTGCGTGTGTGTGTGTGTGTGCGTGTGTTTTTCCTGACCTGCTCTTTCTCTTTTCCATCCACTCCTCTCTTCTTGAAAATTCTTCCCTCTCACTTCAAACCCCTGTAATTACAAACAAAAGCGCTGACTCCTCTCCAGCTGAAACAATGATAATGATGGAGAGTCGAACATATGTGTGTGTGTCTTCATCAAAGCGGCGCTGACGTTGATGGGTGTAGAGAAATGTGTGGAGGACAGTAAGGATTAACATATCTGGGCACGCGGCCCCGTCACTGTGAGAATGGTGTGTGTGCATATATTGACTCTGGTCTTGATAGCAACGATCCAACACACAGCTGCTCTCTGAGCTTGGCATTTAAATGAAGCAAGCCGGCAGTTGGAGTAAATGGGACGCAGTCTGAGGCGGAGGAATCGGAAAGGTTTAAAGACTCGAGAAACAGGTTGCTTTTAATCTTGAGCTCTAAAGGCTTCAAATAATAAAAAACAAAAACAAACTGTAGAATCATTGAAGGCACATAAGTCCTTTTTTTCCCTAATAAAGGTCGAACATGCTTTTAGGTTTGCTAAAACATTTATGTTACAGTTTGTCTGGACTGCATATATGGATGGTTGAGAGGTAGAGTGTGTACTCCCTGGTTGTGTTTGGAGCAGGCCCAAGCCAGAGGAGCTCAAAGCACTGAATGTCATCATCAGAGCTGTCGGAGAGCCAAGCAGTAATCACACCCAGATCACCTACACGCTCACGCCAACTCACAACACCAGTCACTCCAGACTGGTGTGTGAGTTATGGTGGAGTGAAAGAAAGAATAAGAAAAAAAGACAAGAAGTACATGTCCATGCAGCAAGAATGCATTCTATGTTAGTGTGAAAAAGCATGTGCACGGACAACCTATGTGGTCATAGCGCAGGCACGGGGAGGGAGGAACGCTTGAGATGTGTGGAGAAGAGGGTGTATTTTTCTCTCCTCTTTCTTCCTCCCTCGCTCAGTCTCATATCCCACCCCTCTATTTTCCATTTTTACATGCAGCTCCAGATGTGAAGGGAGTGAAATATTAAATTACCAAAATGGGCTTTTTTCTGCACTTTGACAACATCAAAAACAAGCCAGCCAACCCTCTTTGCTGACCTTACACACACAATCAAACACATTCACTCTTTCTGATAATATTTGAATATTTGTTTGATCATTTGCTGAAGGAAAAATGAGTGCATTAAGCATTTTGCTCCATGGTTATTACTGACTTTTCTTGAGTTACTGCCTTCATTTTTGCAAAATAAAAAATTATATTTATCAGACAGCTTATTTAGGCTAGTCCAATCAGATCCCAATGAGTTATTGTTTTTCACATGCTGTAACTTACTCTGTCACTTGATGGCAGTATCAGGAATATGTGAAGCAATACAAAATGTTTGTTGTAGTTGTCAATGTGTGATTTTTTGTGTGTGTGTGTTGCTTTGATTGCTTTTTTCAGAAAATATTAAAGTTGTCATCAAACAACTTGTTTACGGAGTGTAACTGGATGTTACTGATGACTGGTAGGTGTGCATTTCAATACTGTTTTGTGTGTTATGCTTCCTAGTTTGGGTTTAAATAATTAAGCTAACTTGGAGCTAGTCAGTCTAAGGCCCTGAACAAAGGATAGCTAGTGTTCTCTTCAATATTTATCCTATACTGTAAGAAACTTCTACAGCTCTCTGTATTTTAATTCCAAAAAATCTTTATATTGCATTGAACCTTTAAAAAGGTATTAAAAAGTATTTTAATCAAGACTGGATGTACAGTGGAAAACTGAGCAGCTTAAGTTTAGCAGCAATGTGAAAAAGAAGCCAAGTACATTGTGACCTTATGATCATATCATAATCTAGGGATGTGACAAACACCGCATTACTTGACTGGTTAGTTTTCCATTAGAGCGTGTGCACAGTGATCAACTATTTTCTCTGGGTTTTGTCAAAATGCAGGCTTTTTATCGGCTTTTGAGGGTTATTTCCTGGAGATTCACAGTTATGACGTAGCGGAAACCCCCTATTTCACCTCGCTGTCAACAGTTTGAAATTACTCGAGTATTTCTATGCCTAGGTAAAGGTTGAAAGTTTGGTTTGGATTCAAGGGATCAAAAGTTACTGATCAGATGCACAGGATTCTCTAAAATGTATGTAGGATTTTTTTTATCAACTCTTTTCTACATTCTAAGAAACTTTCATGAAAATTTTTTGACCCAAAATTAGTTTTTGAAGCCCCAGACAAGGGATGTTCTAATCGGATATGTGGAAAAATCAGGGTCTTTTTTTATTCCACTATTTTGTGATAATTTTCATAATTCTCAACCAATTTCAATAAAGTTGGTATTATTTTCTTTGTCTTTTAAGGCTGCATCTGATACAATGTGTTTGAAAATTATTTAGGAACTTTTCTTTTTTTTGTAACATACCTACTCCTATGCTACATTTCTTAATGTAAAGTTAATTTTACTCTAAAGCAAACCCAAAAACACTTTGTGCTTAATTAAATGAACAATTGAACCAGCCTGTTACACAATTTTTCAAGTTAAATCCTCAAAGATCAATTTATTTTATAAGACTTTTATGTGAAATAGCATAAGGAAAACATTGAATGGTTTTTCATAGTTTTTTGTTGCTTTTTCCCTCAATTATAAATCTGATAAATGTGGGGTGCCAATGTGTTTAGCACCTCTGAGTCAATATTTTTTAGGACCACCTTGCACAGCAATTACACCTGCAGGCCTTTTGGGATTTGTCTCTGCTGGCTTTAAACATACAGCCTGCAGCATAGTCAGAATGCTATGAGAGTATCTGAATATATAATATATAATATAATAAAGGGTAAATTTTAACAAGGGTTAGGGTTGTTAGGTCAATTAAAATATACAAATATGAAATGATCTAAAACAGTTGTCCCCAACCTTTTTTTTCGCTACAGACTGGTTTGACATCATATAGTTTTAACACAGATAGTAGAAAGAAAGAAAAAAAAAAGATATGGGCAGATACATTTTTTATTTTTATTTTTAAACAAATGTGAATCTAATGTGTCCCTGTATCATTGCACTGACGACATAACATAGTAGCATCTTGGCTGCCTCCTAACTCCCTTTGGTCACTATGGTAATGTTTACACATGCCTTTAAAATAAGATTATTCCCAATTAAATATAAAATGCATGAAAAGTACAACTTACCACAACACTAAATTTGTGGGAGCTCGGTGGCTGTTGCTCTTTAACGTGACCGAGGCAAACGCCTTGACATGCGTCAAGAGTGAGATATAGTTGTATGTAACAGAGAGGATATGTCCATTTTTCAAAACAAAACATTTTTTATACTCTAGTAATACATAAAACTGAAATACCGTAAGTCATCTATTCTTTACGTATGGCACGCTGCCTGGTACCAGTCTGGGACTCAGGGGTTGTTAACCCCTGATCTAAAATATTCGATTGCAATTCTGCCTGGAAGTTTTGTTTCTTGTCCTATTGTAGGGTTTTACCTATGCTCCAGTCTTTGCAGCCTCCAGGAGCAGAATGCACCAGCTGGTCGTACACTCTGGTGTAACCTTAAGTCCAACGTAGTTTTCAAAGTCACGCCCAATTCATTTTTAAAGACCAGTGCACCACTTTGGTATAAAACCATTTTAGAGGTTAGCCCAGGTGTAACTTTTACGCCTAGTGTGGATCAGGCATAGGTTGGAAGCCAGGACAGCCAGACTGTTGTAGTGCACAATTTGTGTGTTAAAACCACTTCCCCTCATGAGAAGAGGTGAATCACGAAGGAGAGGAAGAAAAACCTGTGACCACTATCCCAGAAGATACAGACGTGGACAAAATTGTTGGTACCCTTCATTAAATCAAAGAAAAACTCATAATGGTCACAGAAATAACTTTAATCTGACAAAAGTAATAATAAATTAAAATTATATAAATGTTGACCAATGAAAGTCAGACATTGCTTTTCATCCATGCTTCCACGGAATTATTTAAAAAATAAATGCATGAAACAGGCCTGGACAAAAATGATGGTACCCTTAGAAAAGAATGAAAATAATGTGACCAAAGGGACATGTTAATCCAAGGTATGTCCACTAATCAGCATCCTAGGTGTCTACAATCCTGTAATCACTCAGTGGGCCTATATATAGGACTCCAGGTAGTCACTGTGTTGTTTGGTAACGTGGTGCTTACCACACTCAATATAAACCAGAGGAAGCAAAGGAAAGAGTTGTCTCAGGAGATGAGAAAGAAAATCATAGACAAGCATGTTAACTGTAAATGCTCTAAGACCATCTCCAAGCAGCTAGATGTTTCTGTGACTACAGCTGCACATGTCATTCAGTAATGTACGATCCATGGGACTGTAGCCAACCTCCCTGGACGTGGCTGCAGGAGGAAAATTGATGACAGATCAAAGAGACGGATAATCCAAATGGTAACAAAAGAGCCTAGAAAGACTTCAAAATAGATCCAAGCTGAACTTTATGCTCAAGGAACATCAGTGTCAGATCGGAACATCCTTCACTGTTTGAGCCAAAGAGGGCTACATGGGAGACGAACAAGGAGAGGACAAATCATAAAAAAAAAACAGACTGGAGTATGCCAAACTACATGCTGACGAGCAACAAAGCTTCTGGGAGAATGTCCTGTGGACAGATGAGACAAAAATTTAACTTTTTGCCAAGGCACATCAGCTCTATGTTCACAGACGGAAAAATGAAACATATCTAGAAAAGAACACGGTCCCTACTGTGAAACATGGGGGAGGCTCGGTTATGTTCTGGGGCTGATTTGCTGCATCTGACACAGGGTGTCTTGAATCTGTGCAGGGTACAATGAAATATCAAGACTATCAGGGGATTCTAGAGAGAAATGTGCTGGCCAGTGTCAGAAAGCATGGTCTCAGTCGCAGGTCACGGGTCTTACAACAGGAAAATGACCCAAAACACACAGCTAAAAACACCCAAGAAGGGCTAAGAGGAAAACACTGGCCTTCTATGAGCCCTGATCTCAATCCTATTGAGCATCTTTGGAAGGAGCTGAAACGTGCTGTCTGGAAAAGGCGCCCTTCAAACCGGAAACAACTAGAACAGTTTGCTCATGAGGAGTGGGCCAAAATACCTGCTGAGAGGTGCAGAAGTCTCATTGACAGTTACAGGAATCATTTGATTGCAGTGATTGCCTCAAAAGGTTGTGCAACCAAATATTAAGTTGTGGGTACCATCATTTTTGTCCAGGCCTGTTTCATGCATTTATTTTTTAAATAATTCAGTTGAAGCATGGATGAAAAGCAATGTCTGACTTTCATTGGTCAACATTTATATAATTTTAATTTATTATTACTTTTGTCAGATTAAAGTTATTTCTGTGACCATTATGAGTTTTTCTTTGATTTAATGAAGGGTACCAACAATTTTGTCCACGTCTGTATCAGAATCACAATCAGAAAGAGTTTATAGCCAAATGTTGGGCAGATTTACAACATCAGGAAATTGTTGTGGTACTTTGTGCATATGAACATACTAAAGAGACAAATTTAATAAAAAATAAAATTTGCTAAACAGATTGATATATACACAAGTGCAGGTAATGATCAGTGCAAATCAGACAGGTGCAGAGAAACACAATATGGGTCATGAGACTGATAAAGAGCAGGTGGTGTCCTCGTCAGTGCGTCAGTGAGCGGGCGGGGTTTTTTCTGTTGCTAGTTGTTCGGTACCCACTACTAACTAGTAGTACGCACTACTAACTAGTAGTGCGTACTAATTAGTAGTGCGTACCGTAGTTGACCTAAACGGGTTTGGCTAGCATTAGCTAACATAACAGGAAAGTTAAAAGAACATAGTTAACTGCTTACCTGGGACTCCAGTGTCCTCCAACATCTTCCTTCAAATAAGGTTGACTCTCTTCCTGTCTTTGTAATAAGATGAAGAAGCTGATTTTTTGACGCCCTGCGTTTGCTGCCCCACAGTTCAGTTTCCCCAACTTCACACAGCCGCTGTGTGTACGCCTTGATGCAAGCAACTTGCTGCGTGGCAGTTTGCCGCAGCTTGATGCCCACTTGCTGTGTAGGTACAATAGACTTTGCATGTAATCGAGCTGCCCTGCTGCCTGGATATACTGGCCAGTGTAAATGTACCATTTGGGTTATTGTTCATGAATCCAACAACAGAGGGGAAGAAACTGTTCTTGTGACGAGAGGTTCCGGTCTCAATGTACCGGAGTCTCCTTCTTGAGGGGAGCAGGTTAGACAGTCCATGTCCAGGGTGAGAAGGGTAAACTGTGATCCAACCTGCTCACCTCAGTGTCCTGGAGGTGTACAGATCTTGTACAGATGAGCGTCTGCAGCCAATCACCTTCCCAGCAGAGTGCACAACATGCTGCAGTCTCTGTTTTTCCCTGATGGTGGCTCCAGCATACCACACGGTGATGGAGGAGATGAGGATGAACTCCATGATTGCAATGTAGAACTGCATCATCATCCGTGTTGGCAGGTTGAATTTTTTCAGCTGCCTCAGGAAACACATCCTCTGCTGGGCATTCTTAATGACTGAGGTGATAGAGGCTCCATCCTGTAAGGACACTCATTCCCGTCCGAGATGAGTCCAATAACGGTGGTGTCATCTGCAAATTTAATCAGCTTGACAGACGTGTGGTTGGAGGTGCAACAGTTGGTGTACAGGAGAGAAGAGTAGGGGAGAAAGAACACAGCCCGGATTAGTCCACAATTATATAGCCTAATAGACAATCTATAACATTGTGTCACAGAGGAAAATAAATGGCTATATAATCGCAAAAAAATGAGAAGACAATTTAACATTGAATGTATTTGTTTATGATTATGGACATATAATAAATATTAAAGAATAAGTAACCAAATAATAATCAATGTGTCATTAAATGTAATAAATGTCAACATTAAGAATTGTCAAAAGTCTATATGAAATGCACAGAAATGACATTAAATTGTCATGTAATTTAGGCTGAATAGAATGTATACACAATTTACAAAACAGTAAATGAAAGTCATGGAGACACAGAGTAACTATCCCGTATCCCTTGGTGGAGTTGAATTTCTAATTTTATTTTGTATTTTTCAAGCTCAAGCTTAAAAAGCTTTTCCTGTTCAGTCTTTACCTTGATGTCTCGATCTCCAGCCTGTAGATCTGTTTTTCCAGCAGGACTTTCTGAAGCTCATCAAGGTCTCTGTTTATTTCTGAGAAGAACCTGGCCTTTCTGGGAGCTCCTCCCACTGATGTGGTGCTTTCCTTTTCCTGTCTCTCATTTGAATCTACAATATTTTAATATTTTTAATTAAACATATGTCTTAGAATTATTTAGGGCTTCATCATGAATGACCTACCACTGGGGCTATAAAATATGTCCTTTCCTTATCGCAGCTCTCATCCTCCCTATTCTCTTTATTAGTTGACACAGGCGCTGAATTGTAAGTACCATTAAGGCCAACAAAAGCAGCTGAATCCTTTACATAAATATTTATAACTATATTGCTGTATGGCGAAGCTTCTCGAAGAGGATCCTGTAACATTTGTTAATAATGGTATCTGTCATCGACTTCGAAACAGCACTTTTTTGTTTGTTCGTATTTGTGTTTTTAAATTTGGTAGTTAGCACATATTTGTGCTCCGCATATAGCTGTAAGGGTTTCCTAATTTCATCTGTAAAATTTACTTCTCTATTTTTCTGAAGAAATGTGCCTCCCTTTTCAATTATTACTGATGTGTTTCTAGGCAACGGGCAAAGCAATGCTTGTATCCTCGTGAAAGCGCAGGACATGACCATGCGTAGCTGCGACTTGGAATGGTTATTGCTCAGGTTTTATCAGATACCAGTGCCACACCGGTATGTATGACACTACTTGAAATGGTGCTTAAAGTATGGAAAACATACAAACTTTGCATCTGTAGTACTCTTTCGTGGTATGAAACCGTATTGCTGCTCAAAAATGCTCACCTCTGCCCGAAGCCTAGCTTCCACCACTCTTTCCCACAGCTTCATTGTATAACTCATTAGCTTTATTCCTCAGTAGTTGCCGCAGTTCTGTACATCTCCCTTGTTCTTAAAAATCGGCACCAGAACAATTTTCCTCCATTCCTCAGGCATCTTCTCAGTCTTCAAGGTCTTGTTTAACAACCTTGTCAAAAACTCTACTGCCACCTGTCCTAGACACTTCCATACTTCCACAGGTATGTCATCAGGACCATGTCCAAAGAAAACTGGTCACTCTTCAAAATATGCCATTTTATGTGCGTGAAGCCAGAAATACAAAACATGTAGAATGGCCCTGACTGGGAGCTCTCTGTGGCTGTTGGTTGGCATCTTCCTTCTCCCGACCCTCCGGGAGCTCCTAGTGGACTCTAGTCTCCGAGCTGACCCCATTACATGTTCAGCCTGCCTTCAGGTGGAGCTGGGACTGGGACTGCTCCAGCGGTGATTCGGGGAGCTAAAAACCCAGTCAATTGCAGAGGAGGGATCCACAAACTGGGAGCGGGACGCCATCTTCATCTAGCCCAGCATGTGGAGTGTGGCTGTCGGTGTACTTTATTCTCTGAGCTGATCATATAACATGTTCGGCCTGGCTTCAGGCGGAGCTGAGACAGCTCCAGCGGGGGATCGGTATGGGAGAACTTAACCGAGGCTTACTTCTCGGTGGAGAAAGAGGGAGGGAGCGAGGTCCTTTGCAGCCACAACAGCTCCTTTAAGAGCCACACACAAACCTCTTTAGAGCTTTCCTGTCTCAATAGTTTAATCTCATTATAATTTTTGTATTACTTTCTCTGTATGGAAACAGCTGATTTGCGATAATTGCTCACGCAAATCAGGCAGAGAAGCATTTTCGCAATGCAAATCTGCTTCTGACTTGGCACGGGACCCCCAGTCGCGCTTCAGCGCGCTTTTCCGTTGACTTTACATGTAACCCTGACTCTCTGGACGCTTCAAACTCATTCGTTGTGAACGCACAGTTAGAAGTTACCGTATGTGCATGCCACTTCTGGAAGAAAGTGTTTACAACTGCCATTTCTATGTTTTTTTGCAAAGTCTACCACCATCTGTCCTTCTTGTTCCTATTCTGGATACCAAACCTGTCCATCACTTCCTCATCACCTCTGTTCCCTTCACCAACATGTCCGTTTAAGTCTGCATCAATCACTGCCCTCTCGGGATACCCTGCACCTTTACACCTTTTCAAGCTTCAGACTCATCAGTCTATCTGACACCCTTTTCAATTCCAGAACATTCCTAGCAAGTTCCCCTTCAAGATAACTCCTACTCCATTTCTCTTTCCATCTACCCCATGGTAGAGTAACTTGAACCCTTCTCCTTATCCTCTAGTCTTGCTACCTTTCCACCTGGTGTCCTGAACACACAGAATATCCACCATCCTTCTCTGCATGTCCACAAGCTCTCTAGCTTTACTTGTCATAGTCCCAACATTCAAAGTGCCTACTCTTAATTCTATTCTTTTGAATTTCCTCTTCTCTCTCGGCCCACCAACAAGCCTTCTTCCTCTACTCCTTCAACCAACAGCCGTCTAATTTCCACCGGCACCCTGTGGGTCAACAGCACCGATAGTGGTCGTTGTTAACCAGGGCCTCAAACAATCTGGTATGGAGTTCATATTTGTGATTTGCATGGTTAATTTAGCTTAAGTTTTACATGAGATGCCCTTCCTGACACAACCCTCTGCTTTTTTACGGACTTGAGACTGGCATGAGAAATCACTGGCTTGTGACCCCTTATGGTTGTGTTGTTTATTTTGGTTTATTGTTGCGTTGAAATGACAGAAGGTGAGTTTCTATTTCTTTATTATATAGTTGTCATGATTTCGATTCTAGGACTCCAGTGCAGAGATACAACCGACCCAGCAACTAAGAGGTTGAAATACAAATAATTTATTGTCTCTTTAACAGGGAGGAAAGCAGGGGAAACTCAGAGGACTCGAAGGGGAAATCCACTGGTCAGACACTGGGAGGTAAAGGCGGCTACTGGAGGCGAGAGGAGAGGAAGGTGAGCAGATCACAATAAGTCGAAAGAGAGCCACTTGCTTACTTGGAAAGATACGGGTTTTTTGCTCAGGGGGAGCTAGAGTGAGTGTGCTGATTTGGAGGGTTACGTAGATGGTTCTACTCCAGGGGTGCGCAGGTCTCCTGGAGGAGAGCAAGGGTGGACAGGCAGAGGGAGAGCTAAATCCAAAGCAGTGGAGCTCAGAGGTGGAGAGCGTCAGGATGGCAGGCGAGGGAGCAGACGCCTCAAGCTGCGATCAGCTGACTGATAGATCCAGGGAGAGCCTGCGAGCGACCAACCGATGAATCCAGGAGGGTGATCAGCTGCTGGAGGGAGGAGAGTGAAGCGGTAAGTCATTATGTAAGAAAACACTTTACTTGAGAGCTAGATTGTGGCGTTACCACTCTAACAAATTGAACCATCTGGCTTCCGCTCCAGGTAGGTTATCCCCTTTTAGCCGCTCCTTCATGATTAGGCTGAGTGCGTTCAGCTGGAGGAGGACACTAAGCTTCACCCCTGAGGAGGAGAAGCTAAGACGAACATACACACTCACATACCATGACAATAGTTTAAAGTACAGTTAACCATTTTTGTTGAAGTTTGCCCATATGAGAACGTTGTTAATCTGCTTTGCTAATTTGTGGTAATTAAGAGTCCTTTGCCCCGCTGCGGAGGTTTGAATTATTGCGCAATCGCTCTCAAACGTAACAAGGAGGTACTTTCTTAAAAATCAGCACAACTCGTCAGCTAATATAGCCGATCTTCGATCACTGAAAGATGTGAAAATATCGCCATCAACATCCCTACCAAAAAGGTTTCATTTTGGTTTCATCTGACCAGATCAGCTTCTTTCACATGGTTGCTGTATCATTACAAGACTCCAAAAAAGACCTCTTATGGTTTCTTTTTTTTCCCATTCTCTAGTAATAGACAGATTTGTTGAGTGTATGACTAGTAAGTAATTCATTTCTGAAGGAAACTGTTGGCATGTATTTTATTTAGGGGTGTCAGGTAAAATGGGGCTGAATACTTATGCCATCCATCCATCCATCTTCTTCCACTTATCCGGGTTCGGGTCGCGGGGCAGTACCTTAAGCAGGGAGACCCAGAATTCCCTATCCCAAGCTACTTGGGCCAGCTCCTCAGGAGGAATCTCTAGGCGCTCCCAGGCAAGCCGGGAGCGCCATATTCCCTCCAGCGAGTCCTGGGTCTTCCTCTGGGCCTCCTCCCGGTGAATACTTATGCACAAAACACTTTTTATTTTTATCTCTAAAATTATTGTTAATGTTGCTTAACAATTATGCACTACTATGTGTTGGTATATGATATAAAATCCCAATAAAATTTGTTAAAGTTTGTTTTTATGAATTGACAAAAACTTTTACATTTAATTGGTAAAAATTTCAAGCTGGAAATCTGGCTGGACCACTCAAAAAACATCCTTCCAGCCAGAGGACACCTTTCAGTAAAAGATGCCAGTGAGTATGAATACATTTGGACTTGACTGTAATTTATCAACCAGCGATGACTACTAAACTAAACGTTTCCATTAATTTGGTTTGAAAATATGAGTTCCATTTGTGTTTCTGCAAACTGTGAAAAAGCAGAAACCCAAGTCCAAAACATTCGGTTGAGAATGGCCATTCCGCGCTATAAATAATTCTTGTGGTTTTCTCAAGTATCAAGAAAACATTGCATTAACACACCAAAATTCAAAATCGCAGTCGTTTTCTTAAAATAAAGATTTTCTTGTGAAAATCAAAGCTCTATTTCAAAGCAAACAACATGATCAAGGTGCACAATCCGTGGAATTGTTCGGTACCTCTGCTACTTGAAATACAGCAGATTACCGTTTCAGTGGAGACACATGGGTGATGGCATGCCATGATGCATTTAAATACCACTAGTAAAATAAATTATCCATATTAAATTGTCTATAAAAAGATTCATATGTCATTCTTATCAGCAAACTTCACGGCTGTCTCACTCACCAGCTCCTAAAACACATATGTTTTAAATCCAAAGCATTATGTTAGATTGAACTAACTGAAGCTCAGTTCAGACAAATAGTTTTTTACTACTTGATCATTAAGATCTTACATGCATGAAGATTAATTTTACATTTCCAAACAAATATTCCAGAATAAATGAAGAAAAGCTAAAATATTACGTCTATAGTAAAAACTGTCTTTCTTTTCTATTGGCTCATCAAAAAGCCTTCATGTATTTCCTATTTAGCCAGTTGTGATTTAGTAAACCAATGAATCCTGTTAGTGTATAAAACAATGTTTTGCTTTCGGCCAGTTCTGCCATACATTGCTTGTTTGACACAGAAGTAGATGCTGATTTTTCTGTGTCTGCCATGATTAGGGATGGGTGCTAATATTCTGTACCATAACCTGATTACTTGACAATTCAAATTTGACCATCATATTATAAAATAATTAAATAATGAAACAAGTTCTTTGCGATCTCCATATTTCGAATATTAGAGATTGTATCTTAAATACATTGTGTTTGCAAGAATTTTTTATCTTATACTTTTAACCATGTTGAGATTTGCTTAGTTGTCAATAAATCTTAACTAAAAGTACTTAGCATTTTCTTCATTGATATTCAGTGTAATTGTACAGCTCTTTAAAGTAGCTATGAAATATGTGCAAATAATAGTTCTAGGGAATATTATTATTATATATTATTTATATTACTGGCTTTGCAGCAATTATGCTGCTTTCCACAGCCCCATCTCTTGTAAACACTCTTGTTTTATGGCGATTGGGTAGTTATCATTCCTTTATCATGATCGAGGTAAACTGCACAATATATCAGGATTTTGATTTGAGGCCATATCGCCCAGCCTTAGCCACGATTGTTTGAAAACCCTAGCTAGGAAGGAACCAACCAATGCCTGTAGCTGAGGTAAGGTATGCAGCATGTACACATGTTGTAGTGTGAAGTAAAACTGTTTAAACATTAAAGAAACTTAAAAAAGTTTAAATTCATCTATCCACCCATTTTATGACTTATAGTAGAAACTTATTCTGAATATCTGATAGTTCTATTAAATGCAATATGCTGGTCAGATTTTGCTCCTGATAAAAAAAAAAACTGTTTGATAGTACTAAAGGAACAACATAAAAGGCTCTTCTTGGGTCCTGTACATAGTAACCTATATGTTTTCCATAAAGTCACAAGTTGTTCAACACACATCCCTCCAAACATAGAAATATAAATGTAAAGTCAGTCTTCCTTGCTGTTGTTATTAATACTCTTTTGAGCGCTTTTAAATTTTGTTGACTTTGTGTAACTTTTCGTTCTCTATCAGTCCAAATTAAACGCTTCCAGTCAATGTATTGCTCAATAGAAATGATTAACACCGATCTATTAATAGAATAGAATACAATGCACAAACTACACAATGTCTTGAAAAAGTACTCATACTATTTGAACTTTTTCAAATTTGCCATATTAAAAACACAAATATCTTTGTATTTAAATTTCTGGGATAAATCAACACATGGTAGCAGATAATTGTGAAGTGGAAGGAAAATGATACATGCTTTTACATAATTTTGACAAATACAATTTTTAAAACTGTGCATTTGTAGCCAGTCTCCTTTACTTTGATACCTCCCCGATAAGAAAACTCAGAATACCCAGCATTCTACTTGCATTTAAGCTCATCATGTACACAAAATTCTCGAGATGTGAAATAAGTCTTGAAACCCTAGGTGCACTTATAACTCTAATCTGTTAGTAAACGTGTTTTTTTCTGTGTGTATTAGGCGATGGGTCATGCATTCGGGTGGGTGGGTCATGCATTTAATGATCCGTAGTCGTAGAATCCGTATTGGATTCGTAGTTAGTTTTAAGTTGGTGTAATTTGAAATTGTACATGTGTAAATGTATTTTCTACTTGTAATTTCTTGATATTTATATGTACATTTAAACAATTGCAAGTTCCCAAAGGTACACATAAAGCAGGCAGACACAAGTTACAAATTAAGTATTAGCCTACAGACAAACAGATGTTTTGAGTTTATTTTTTTCTCAATAGACAGGGCCTCAAGTCAAAGGAGTGAATAATTATGGATGCTGATGATAAGTCATTCACAATATTTGTGGAGTAGTTTTAAAAGAGAAAAAAAATTAAATCCTGTGTTAGATAAAGGAGTGGAATCAGCAGGTGCACAGGCTGTGTGTGCTATACAAAGATATAGATGTGATTTATGTTTTTTTTCTTTTTTCACTGGGAAATGTCATTACAAGCTTAACTCTGACTGATCTGTTTCTTTTCGTATGTGGACTGCAGTCAAGTGACACTTGGAAATAATAACAGCTACCGAGGTGTATCGCTGCCTGTCACCTCGGCTGCATACTTGTTTGTCCTCACAACACATCACACAGCCATGATTGAGGCCAAGACAATCCAACATGTTGAATATTTTTGAACAGAGCAGTCCTATTGTCTTTCCTAGCAGGTCACAGTGTTCTGAATACACCGTATACAGAACGGGTATCTGTTAGGATTATTCTAACCCCTGCTTTCCACCGGACACGTCAGCAGCATGTTGCGGCAGCAGCACGTCATACGCAGCTGTTAGCCACCGCTGTAATCAATATAATTCTTTCCACTGGAGGCGAAAGCAGCAAGAGTTTGCCCCGTCACAGGAGCGTCATGTCGAAGCAGTTTTCTAAATATACGCGGCAGTCCTATTTTCTACGCACTACGCCTGTGAAACGTGTAAATTACGACATTTTGGATAGGGGAAGCCAGGAAATCAGACAGCTCGGTATCCGGAAATTTTCAAAATAAAACAAAGGTGCTTCTTTCCGGTAGCTTTACTTTACTACCTGTCCGACCCCATGAGAAGTCAGTAGGTCGCGGGAGGGTCTTCACTACCTCAGATCATCACTAACATTATTCTTTTGCACTTCGAGGGATTTTGTATATTCCCTGACATAACATAAACTTATTGCCGAATGTAAAATGGACAGAACATAAAACACAGACCTTTTGGAGCCATGTTGTAGTCTTTTTACTGCTTGTTGTTGCGTTTACAGACGAAACCACGCCTCATTTTGCTGATCTCGCATGATTTCGGGCTCTCTGTGACAGCTTCTTCCCTGCTGCTACGTGCTGCTGACACCCCCAATGGAAAGGGCCAAGCAGCAGAATGTGCGAGTAAAACGTGCTGGTCCTGTAATAGGCTGCTGACAAGTCCAGTGGAAAGCCCAGGTAAGAGCTACTATCCCTATCATCGGGAATGTGTCGGAAAAGGAGAATTGGGGCTAAATCGGCCTAAAAATCTTACAATGTGAACCAGGCCTAACTAGCAAAGAGGCAATTTAAAATCAGAAAATGGCTAACACCTTGACAGAAATCAAATATGTTCCTGTTCATTTAACTGGATCTCTGAAAAATACCATAGGAAACACCCTGTGAAGTTAAAAATGAAGTCTGTTTCCTTGGGCCCGCATACGCGGGAATTTACCCCTTAAAATCCCTCCAATTTCTGCCCTACATTTTTTTTTTTTATAGCATACCCAAATTTAAATTAAAGCTGTTCTTGAACCAGTTTTAGTAGAGACATGGCTGGGGTCTCTTTGGAAACCAAACAGAATAACATTTTTCCCAGAACTGCTATAATCAATCACCAACTGCACTGGCAGCAGCAGATCACCAGCAACAGCCAAGGGCAGGCCAGGACCCCCACCTCCTACCTGGGGGGCATCCAGACAGCCACCGCTGACCGCCGCTCCAAGGCAGAGGGCTCCCATATAGGAAACACTGGAAGGATGTGTCCATTTATTTGTTGTTTGTATAAAACAGCAGGATAACGGGATAAATATAAGACTAAGACCAAGTAGTGAAACACTGATCAAATAAAAGTAAAACATGAAAAGCAAGAAAAACTGGCAATAAATAATAATCAGTTAAAAGCTCGGCTAAAAAGGTGAGTTTGAGCCTGCTCTTAAAAACAGGAACGTTCTCTGCGGCCCTGAGATCGTCCGGCAGCCTATTACAGAGGTGACCGCCATAATACTGGAAAGACGCCTCACCATGAGTTTTTTTCCTGATTTCTGGGATGACAAGGGTTGATCCAGTTTAAGGAGCAGGACGGATGAGATATATGGTTATATCTGATATGCCTGGTACTCTTAATTTCTCTGTTATATATTTAACATAGGAGTTTCTGGTACCGCTAAAATTGAAAGCTCAGAGAATATTTGTGTTGGGACGGTTTTACAATGACTTTTAAACTTAGTTTATAGGGCTTTCAAAACTATGGGTAAGTAACAGCCTCATCTCCCTCACTCAACCAATTCATCTTCATCCTCTTCATCTCCAACCCCTTCCTCATTCTCTTCTTCCCATCTGCCACCGAGTTGTCTGCCTTCTCCTTCCTCTTTATCTCTGTCCGCACTCTTAGTCATACCCTTACATAAACCTAAATAAACCATTTAATATGAAATTAGGCATTTTATATAGGCCCACATGCACACCCTACACATGTGTGTACATTGGGTGGATTACAAAAAAAGGCTTCACCCATGACAGACAAACACATCCCTGCTAAATTAGCTGCATGTTATTTTGTGCTGATTCTACCTTGAGCTCTGAAACTGATGCTGCCATTAACTGCCTGTCCTAAAAAAGCTGGGTGTACAAGTAAGGGAGTGGGCTTGAGCTAAAGTAATACCATGATATAAATATAGAAAATATAAAATTGAAATGAGTTATAACTCTGTCAACATTTTCCTTTGTCTGCTATCAACTTTAATTAAAAAATGAATCAGTCTTTTCCACTACCTTTTTCAATTCTTACTGTATTGCAGTGAGAAGATCCTTTATTCAAATTACAGCCCTTTGAGGAGGAATGCAGGATCTCCCAAAGCATGATTGGGTACTCAGACTACCTTCCACCTTAAAAATCATGCCTTTTGGGTTATTTGGCCATTCTACATGGGCCTAAATCAGCCTTCAGATATGTGTGTTCATGGTAGGCTGTTTTGTGTCTCTGTGATTCCCTTTGGACTGGCGGCTATATATATATCTATCTATCTATCCATCTATCTATCCATCTATCTATCATATATATATATATTTGTTGTTTTAATTTCCACATTTTTGTAATCATGTAAAGCACCTTGAATTGCCTCGTGTTGAAAGTGTGCTATGTAAATAGATAATTATTTAAGCTGCACAGTGTGTTTTAGTGGCCATGCTGAACAGAATAAGTACAAAACAGGAAATTGTTAAAAGACAATATTTGTAAGTGAAATAGAAGCCCATGAGAAAAATTACTTCAAGAAAAACAGAAACGCATCTTCACTTCTTATGTTCTTGCAGTCAATATAACAGCATTTTAAGAACCAGCTACTGACTTTCTTCTAAATAAAAAAAAGTCTGCAACATATTGGGTCTAAAACCTTTAAGGGAAAGTTGTTTTTAGCACTTATTACAGTCATTACCAAGACAAGTTTGGAGCAACTTGGAGTCCTTCGGAAAAAATTTATATCCAGTCATGATGATTGTATATCTATATAATTGGAGTCAGTCAGGGCAGGAGGTTTGCCGCCTGTAATAGGGCATTATCTGCCCTAAAATTCCTTAATTTAATTAATGTTTTGTTAGTAATCCTTAGCACTACTCCCCTCAGAGTTCAGAACATCTTGGAAGTGCTTCTTTGTTCCTTTCCAGGATGTTTTGGAGGCTTATAATTGATCTACACTTATGTGCGATTTCAAATATGTCACTGCCGTGCTCCATCCCAGTTGTAGTCTGAGCAGGACTTTCACTTTGTGCTCTACGGCGGTCGGCTAGACAGGACTTGCTACTGCAGACATCAACATGGTTTGCGTTTGCCTGTTTCCAAATTGCACTAACTGAATGACTAGTTGGACTTAGTTCAGCTTCCACAGGTTCCCTATCTGCAACCTACACAAACTACAGCTGCAATGGTAGACGGCTGCGACGTCATTGAAATTGCAGGTTAGTGTAAATTGGAATAAGTTGGATTAAAGGCTGTTCAACCCCCAGAAGCTAATATCTTAGCACCTCCAAAACTCACAGGGGAATATTGCTAACTATTCGTAACAAAACATGGTTAAATGAAGGAGCTTTTTGGCAGATAATGCCTTATTACAGGCAGCAAATCTCCTGCCCCCGTCACTCTCATTCTAGGGATACACTCTGATCCCGACTGGATATAAACTTCTTCCAAAGGATTCCAAGTAGCTCCAACCTTTTCTGGGTGAGTAAATTAATGTAATAATTGTTAAACATAAGGTCCAGGTTGAACAATAACAAAATTTCCATTTAACCACACACATTATTGGAATTAAATTAACACTTGCCTCTAGTTATCCATCTAACTTGTTAATAGTTTAGAAATTACAAAATAAATAAATGAATGAATTAAACCAGCAGCATTGAATTAAAACAGCATTTAGCTACTTTTACACCTTAAGGATGTTTCCTTTTTTCCTTTTGGAACCAGATTGAGTTTACACTTCACCACATGAAGTTACGTGATGATAACTAATAGTTATCACGCTGTGAGACAGACTTCAGTTTCAATATCACACAGTGTTCCACAAGATCTGGATTTACCCTTAGTAATACAAATAAATTTGTGTTTTATTGAGGTGTAACAATACAAGTATCGACATTAAAAGATGTATTTTGATATCCCACATGTGTTTATCAATGTACATACAGGAGATGTATCTGAGAAACCTAAATCCCATTGTGGATACATCAAAAGATGAGCAACAGCCTTTTAACTTTATTATATCGGAAGCTAACATGGCCCTGCTGCACACCCATTACAATGTTACAACATCCTTAAAAATCACAGTCTGCACATATTGTTCTGAAGACCTAACCCCCCACATACTTCCTCCATAAACCCTGTGAAATCAAGGGGATCCACACAACCTACTTATTGAGTGTAGAAAATCTGATCGGGGTTTAGGATCACAGCAGCGTTAACAGACTGTCAAACACTAACACTAAGCAATGAGCAGCAGGACTGAGGAGAGCAATGTGCAAAGCTAGTGTTGGGGCGTTTGTACGGCTGAGCATGGTATATGTAAAGGGTGAGCATGGAATGAGTGTGTATGTTACGTGTGTATGGGAGTGGAGTGTGTGCATGTACCTGTGTGTGTATGTGTGAGGGCTACCCTGCTCAGGGCATTGACTGAATTGTTTCCACATGTGTCTTAACACAGAGTTCTGGGCGGGTTTGGTGGACAGGGGAGGAGAGGGGGGCTGATGTAGTTGGTGTTGAGGGGGGGTGGGGGGTTCAGGTTTCATAGCACCGTGCAACACATCTGGGCTGCAAGAACAGAATTAGAGTTCCCACGACTAAGAAGACATAGCCTAAACAAAATTACATACGTGTATATGCACCTTCATGATACACTGGTGGCACAGGAGGACCTAAGATTTGTTTGCAGGCGTCAGACTCTCCATCCTAAACTTCCTTTCTACACAAAACATGCATGCACACACAGTCAGCCGCCACACACATTGCACAAAGAGTCAAACAACTCCTCATTTAAGCCGTGTGAGCATGGCTTACTGTATCATGCTCTGCTGCACACTGTCATGCCGTTGCCGCATAAACATACCAAACGCACCCACAAACTCAAACACCACTTCTTCCCTGGCACAGCTGTCTTGAATGCAGCGGGCACACGGCTGTTTCACTGGCACGGCACGTGGAAGGAAAATCTGAATGTGTTCTTACTAATCAGCCCTCCATTCCACTCAGAAACACGAAGTGATTTGGTGGAGCGAGGAGGAGTTAAGGACTGTGCGACCTGCGCAGCAGGTGTTGGAAAGCGAGGAGACAATCTGAGTGTCGGAGTTAAAGTGGGAGAAGAAAGACTGAGGGACAGAGTGAGTTAAAAGCAGGTTAGATGTGAATGGACAGGGAGAGAGGGTGGGGAAGAGGAAAAAAGTCAGGAGTGAGATGGGATAAATGTGGGCATGCCAGTTCCATAAATGTTTAATTGCCAGCAGGTTTATTCATGTTGAGCAAAAAAAGGAACTCAGAAAAAGGAGAGAGAGAGAAGTTAAACAGTTCAAAATCTGTCTAGCGCCCCTAAATCTAATTTACACAACAAACAGAGACAGGAGAGAAGAGAGGGAAAAAAACAGAGGGAGGAAGAAAAATGCTAATTGGCTACAGTTGGTCTCATCTGGCTTGAGATGAAAGGGGAAGAGAGGACAGAAAATTAAGGAGCAGGAGAGAGTGAACGATTGCAAGGAGATGAGCAAAGGAGGGGATGGATAGATGGATGGGCTTAATTTATTATTTTTTACTACCTTTTCATTTTCTCCTGATGCTACCATACTGCATAGTCTTCTTAAAGATACAAATTCATGAATGAGAGTTTACACTGACATAAATGTATTGCTATTGACACCTGCCACTTGACCAATAATCTGTATACTTTTCTACTGACGCAAACAAACAAATGCAAATGAAGGTCCAAGTTCTAAAAGGAACCATTCTGTAAGTCATTAAAGTATGTTCCCTCATAAAAGTATTCCTTACCAGTCACCTGCAAAGCTGCTAAATCACTGAGTTATTTTAAATCAAGACTTTGAGTAATCTTTATATATATATATATATATATATATATATATATATATATATATATATATATATATATATATTATATATAAATATATATATATATATTTATATTTATATTTATTTATATAAATATATATATATTTATTTATAAATTATATATATATATATATATATATATATATATATATATATATATATATATATATTTATTTATTTATTTTCATATATCATATGTTCTGTGTGTGATTTATGCTTCATTGCTGCTTTTACTTTCATGTAAAGCACCTTGAATTACCCTGTTGTCGAAAGTGTGCCATACAAATAAAATTGCCTTGTCGTTTTTCACAGTTTGTCACATTACGAACACAAACATCACAGTATCTTATTAGAATTTTATGTAAACCAACCAAAGTCACTGCCTTTTACTGCAGGTACATGACTAGCTCTGCACATATAGAGATGGACAACTTCGCCCATTATTCTTTGCAAAATGCTCAAGGTTTATCATACTGAATGGCGAGTCTCTGTCAACACCAACTTTTAGGCCTTTAATATAGGACTGGGCATTGACTGGAACAATCTATCAAATGACTGTTGATACATTTTCATTATGGGTTCCTGATTGTTTTATCTCCAGAACCTCCCATGAACCCCTTTTTTATCCATCCAGACTATGTTTTGTGGTTTTTATTTTCTTTTGGCAGAGAGTCTGAAACCCATGTAATAGATTACATCCATTGATGCTGAGTAAGTCTCTTTCACCCCTCTAAGATATCAACCCACCACGACACCATAGTCCAAAATCTGTTTAAAAACAGTAAAAACAAACTAAAACAACCTTAATCTTAGATTGTTTAGTTGTGGCTTTTGGATTTAAAGCCACTCCAAACTGTGTGACAATGTTTAACGGATTTTAAATTAACTGTACCACTCCTACATACTGGAAAGAAAGGAAAAAAGGAGACTTCCGACTTCACTCACAGCTGGTTACACAAAGTTAATGACAGTTTCATAATAGTTTGCTATGAAACTGAGCTGAAACACGTTTTGATTCAGAAGAATTAGAATTAAAATATATGAGACATGTCTTATAAGAGGAATAATTATATACACATGCTTCAGCTGCAGCAGAACTTCTGTTTCATTCAAACTTGGTTGAATGAAAAATCCTGGGCATTGGTGATTGCTCTGTGATGGACTGGCGACCTGTCCAGGTTGTACCCCGCCTCTCGCCTGTTGACAGCTGGAGATAGGCACCAGCCCCCCCGGCGACCCCTGGAGGATTAAGCGGTTCAGAAAATGGATTGATGGATGGATGGTGATTGCTTTAATCTGGATCTCAGAGCATAAATGCTGTAAAATATTCTAACTTTACATCTTAAATTCTCTAAAAGTTTACGCTTTATTTACATATACATCATGGGTGTCAGGCTCTAGTCCTCAAGGGCGGGTGACCTGGCAGTCTTACATCAATCTCTGATCACATCTGATTCAAATTGTCCAACAACCTCTTCAGCATGTCATGGAGTGCTAAGGAAGTCTGCTGATGAGTATCACTTCATTCAGGTGTGTTCAACTAGGAAATTGACTAGCAGTGTATTCACACCAAGAAGGTCCATTAGTTTCCTTCTGTAAACCCGTAATACATTTTATTTTAATTCATTTTTTTGTTGTTGTTTCTATTCACACTTTGAGTAGATGCAGCAGGACCAGAGTTTCTCAACAAAAAGTCATGTGCGCTAAAGTCTTTCAGTCTTTGAACAGTTAAACATGTAGGCAAGTTAAAACCAGGAAGCCATGTGAAAATATGCCATCATAAGCAGTGGTGCTGTTTGTATTGTCTTTCTGGAGTTATGCTTAATACACAGGGGTCGCATTAACCAAATATTTTATGTTGGTCAATTTTACAGATTAATATTAATAATTTTATTTTATTAGTAATTTAATTCATTTATATGAATAGACTTGCTCTGTGATGGACTGGCGACCTGTCCAGTGTGTACCCCGCCTCTCGCCCGTTGACAGCTGGAGATAGGCACCAGCCCCCCGCGACCCCTGGAGGAATAAGCGGTTCAGAAAATGGATGGAGAATCCCTGCCAATTAATTCAAAATTAACAAAAATCATGAACTATAGAAGAGAATAAAGTAGGAGATGACTGAACTGAAATGAAAAATGTAAGGGATCCTTAGCCAATGAAGAATGGTAGTTCAGGATTCAATAAGTCTCTGCCTTGGCTCATTTTGGGGGAGATTTCTACTTGTTGTTGTCTGATTTGGCCCTTGTTCTGGCATTGGAACTACACCCAAAACCTACCCTGGTTTCTGTATGGAAACATCCTAAAATATTATTCGGTAGCTCTGGTTGAGGGTTTCTTCAGCTTTCTTCTCTTTTTATTGTGCTCATCTGTCATCTGTCTGACTCTAGCTCCATCCTTTTCCCATCATCCATTCTGGACCATTCCCCTGTCCATACTGAAGAAAAGCAGTCCCCACACCATGATCCTACAACACCCTGGTGAAGGTGTGAAGAAGGATGTGCAATGTTCGTTTTCCCTCATCAAGTTCCACTTTACTTTCATCTGACCAGAGCACATTCTTCCACAATTATGTCCCCTACACGGCAAATGGAAAACAGGGTGTTGTCTGGTTTTCTTTTTAGACTACCTGCCTTTCTTCTAGTCATTCTTCTGTAGACTCTGGTAAAATCAACTTTCTCTGATTCTCTGTTGGATTTAGGGTTGGACTGTGGACTGGGTCATTCTAACTCAGGAAAATGCTTGGATGTAAACCAGAAGTTTGCAACCCTGGTTCTCAGGGCTTACTATCTTGCATGTCTTAAGTGTTTCCCTGCTGCCACAAAGGTGACTTAAATGAATGGATGATTGGCAAGCTTTTGCAGCACTTGATGGCATAATGAGGAGATAATGTAAACTTTAAATATCTTGTGCTGGAGCAGATACATCTATATCATGACATGACAGTGGCCCTTGATGACCTGTGTTGGGGAACATTGATCAAAACCATTTTCATTTTACTTTCTCTGTGTGTTTAGGGACCTATCCAGGGTGTACCCTGCCAATCACCCAATGGCAGCTGTAAATAGGCCCTTTGAAACTTCTTGACCCTATTCAGGGTTGTAGCATTCTAAGTTTTCTACTTAACACTGGCAAATAGCCAGTCTTTCACAGCGCTAATACAGAGGTAATTGCATGAGTGGTGATCCACAGTTACACTTTCCAATATGTGAAAAAGAAAAGACTGTATTTCATCATTCCATTTGTTTTTAAACAGAAGCAGAGTTTTCCCAGTCCTTGCAAGCATCATTTGCTAATGAGTCAGATTGGACTTTCCAAACAGTGCAGAGGTTGTGGGATTTTCTGCCACTGGTCCAGAAATACTGGAAACATTCAAAAGAGAGTCCTTCCCGAATTATCCAACTCCTAACTTCAACTGTTGCACGAAAGGTTAAAAAACCCTTTGGGGTCTTGTGCTCTCATTCCCTTCTGTTAATGTTCATATTCTCTTCCCTTCTCACCCCATTCAGCGTATTCCTGAAGGATTCTTCTCTTATAAGTCTCACATAAGGAGCACAGTGCCCAACATCCCAAAGACACATGTAACAGAACAGCTTTGTTCAGCGTATTCCTGAAGGATTCTTCTCTTATAAGTCTCACATAAGGAGCACAGTGCCCAACATCCCAACAAGGAAAGGTCACCGTGTTTCTATGCCTCAATCAACCTGTAGTTGTGTGTTTTATGGCCTAACAAAAGGCTCGGACATTCTTAAAATGTCTGTCTCCATGTCTTTCTCCTTCTGTAACGCAGATGTCTTCAGGCTAATACAGCATCTGTGCTTTGTTATACATATTACCGTTACGCAAGAATCTAGGGCGAAGAACAACAACACTTGCTAAATATGTTGTTTATTGACGTTAAAAGTGCATTCAGTTGTGGCCATAAACTCTGCTCGAAAACCCCTAATTCTGATTAATCGCGAAAACAAAGAAAAGGTAAATAAAGGGAGGCCAATGGTGGAGAATTTGCCTTTGTGTGGAGCAGACTAGTTTTGGACTGGGACCAGAACCAGGCAGGGAACAGCAGTTCAGGGGGTTGTTCTTCTGCTGGGGATCTGCTGAGAAGTCTACTCTCTCTGTGTTTTTATATTTAGCATGATTTAGACAGTGTCCGATTTACAAACATTTCACCCCACCGCCACGCTGTTTCATTTTTCATTTAGTTGCAGCCCAAGGCCATGTCCCAGATCAGAGACAGCCACACAGCACACTGCTGCCGTCTGCTCCACAGCAAGGCACTTCCCTCCTTGTTGTCTTGTCTGGTCGCATAAGATGGAGACCTGCCTGTGACCCCGAAGCTTGAAATACTCATATACATTCTTGGATGTTTCTATATGCATGTTAGTCTATGCAGTAGGAAGACTTTTTTTTTTTTCCTTGTCCTCACAAACACACATAAAGGAGATACAGACAGAGCACACACACAGACAACATGCGGAACAAGTCTGTCTAATTCCACTAATACAAGTAAAGTCTGCGGGGCAGACGGGTATAACACAGCAGCCATCAAAAACACAGAAAAGATACATTAAACACACCTTAGTGCAGAGTAATGTATTTAGTGAGATTTAGCTCTAACAGACACACTCAATTGCAGTAGCTCCACACACACTGAAACACTTGATAACTTGCCTAACCCTTGTTGTTTTAAAACATAGAGATGCACAATGACCAATGGCTGGGTATAACAAAGCAGAAATACACAAAAAATGTGCAAAACCAATGCAGATACAAGCGTCTGCGCACAAATGAACACCTGTGGTTTCAGGCCCGCTCGCAAGAACTCTTTAGTCTTCAAGCTGTCTGCCTCACTTAGAGTCAGCGGTGCTTGTGAAGAGGACCTGACAGAAAGAGAAAACACACATCCACACGCTCTGCGATGAGTACACTGCCGCACCAGAAGACCTGACTAAGCTGAATTTTCCCCTGCTCCCCTTTCCTATTTTCCATCTGCCTCAGCATAGGAGAACCTGCCGAGGGAAAAATAATGCCCACTGTACACACGCCACTCTTTACTTTCTAATCTGTGCAGTCAATCTCCCATGTTTTGCTCTGCTTTTCTGCCAAAGTTTGATTTGTAATATAAGCCTATTCATTATTCTGTTTTCAATACTTTTATTTTCAAATTCCAAAATCAAAGCTTATCTTAAAGGCTGCCTAGCCTTTCCTTTTATCATTTATATGGAACAGTGCGGTTGACCAACATCCAGGGAGAGACAAGTGCAGGAGTTCTGGCCAAACTTGCTTTCTTCTCTGCCCAAATTATATGGGACAGTCCCAATTACCCTGTGGCCAACCAAGGCATTTCCTGGGTTAGCACTGGTGATGCGTGCCCCCCCCCCCCTTTTACTGTGGTTACAGGGGGTGTCATTAGACGCTTGTTTTACTGCAACCCCAAGAACGTGCCCGCCGGCCGCATCCACGCCACGAGAAGCACAACTGCAACGTTCCAATAACTTTGCCGTGCCTGATGGATGACAAATGGGAGAACTGCTGGGGTAACACTCCAGTTGGTAGTAAATTCCTGCTGGCCAAGAGCGAGAAAGTGAAAAGGGAACATTTCAAGGGAAATGAGAAACTCAACCCAGGCAGTTGTGATTTCTAAGAAGAAAATAATAAACTCTTACTTTGTAGAATTAAATTAACTCAGTTTCATTAGGACCTATGGATATGTTTATTTTAAAATAAGATTAGAGTATTTGCGGAAAAAAATTATCACAGTAAATAAACATAAAAGGTAAAACTAATATATTATATAGACTGATTACATGCAAAGTGAGATATTTCAAGCCTTTATCTTTTTATTATTTTAATATTATGGTGCACAGTTTATGAAAACACCAAATTCAAAAACTAAAAAATATAGAATATTGTGAAAAGATTCAATATTATATCACCAAAGTGTCACACTCTAATTAGCTAATTTATCCAAAACACCTGCAAAGGGTTCATGAGCCTTTAAATCGTCTCTCAGTTTGGTTAAGTAAGAAACACAATCACGGAAGACTGCTTACCTGACAGATCTGCTTGATCAAACCACATTAATGGAAAGTTATTTGGAAGGGAAAAGTGTGGGAAAACACGATGCACGAAGCAGCAGGATAACTGTAGCCTGGAGAGGATTGTCAGGAAAAGATTTCAAAAGTTTTGTAACCCTTCACAAGGACTGGACTGATGCTGGAGTTAGTGCATCAAGAGCCACCACAAACAGAACGATCTTGGACATGGGCTTCAAATGTTATTTTCCCCTTGTCAAGCTACTGCTGAACCACAAACATCGGAAGAGTCTTACATTGTCTAAAGCAAAAAAGAACTGGGGTTTTATTTATAAAACTCTGCATAGAATGCTTACTAAAAACGTACTTAACCTCAGCGAAATAAAAGGACTCACCCCAAGTAAATTTTAGATCTATCAAACTTGGAGTAAGCACATCTTTGTGCAATTTCCACTTTATAAATCACAATCTCCCTAGAAATGTGCTCAGGTGATTTTGGATCATATCATGCCTCCTAAAAACCCACTTTCTATTATAAACGGTCAGTGCAAAGGGCCTAGTGAGTATTCTGCATATACTTAAGCCATATATGGGGCGTTTTACAGGTAACTATGGCAAGGTGGAGAAAGTGCATTCCACTGAGACTGAAATTGGGGTGTTTATGACCTAGAGGCATAGAAAAAAGTTTTATTTTAATCAACCTTTATCTATATAGATCTTTTCTCAGCAAAAAGGCAACCATAGTGAGCCACAATAAAAGACAAAAATATAAGTGGTAATCATAAAATGTGTAGCAGGACAACAAGAGTAATGAGACTCAATTAAAAATAAAAGCAGCAGCTCAAGCAATTAAACAAATGGGAATAACAAATATAAAGTTTGAAATTATATGATTAGGCCTACTTCTTGTGGCAACAATAATGTTGGAATAAAAGAAAACTAAAATAAATAAAACCTAAATTACAGCCAAACCTAACAAGTTTCAGCACTCCTAGATCTTTAAAGCCTGACAGAAAAGGTGCATTTTAAGATCACTATTAACAACTATCATTCATTGAAATTTTTATTTGTGGATCACAAATAAATGGAGGGGGTACTGTGATTTACTAGGCATTCAACCTGGAGAGGGTGCATTTTCTTATACTTTTGGCCAAGTTAGAAAAACGTGCAAAATATTCATTTTGATGTCTGTTACTGTCAAATTTGTGTGGGTAAAGGGAATACTTAAGGGTTCAGACCCAAAGAGTTTTAGTCTGCCACTCCATTCTAAAGCCCCTTTTAAAGCTCATAGTTTTAGAACATAAACAGCCAAACATAAACTTTTATCTTTTCCAGGGTTCTCAAAATCATATTTGATAACAAAGTACTTACACAGATTCTGACTGCTGAGGTGGAAACTTTTTCTTTCAGACCCCAACCATGCCTCAGCTCCATATGGTTCAAGAACAGCTTTAAGTTTAATTTGGTTGAAATTTGCATTTGAAATTTGCAGGAACATTAAGGGGTTTTAAACATCAAACTGTTCAGCTAGTTCTGCTCTCACTCAAAATACAGACCAGGTCCCTCAGTTATCAACAGTACTTACGCACAGATCTCTGCATATTTTGTGCATAGGAACAATTCTACACAATGTGTGGCATTTATACATTTGTAGTTGTTCTTATAAATGTTCTATGCATCTAGTCTTAAAATGGGAGACCTGAGATACTGAAACTTTTTAATTTTGACAGAAAATTTCTCTCATCAGTTTATCTCCCATTGAGCTCATGTTGGCATGGGGCGGGGGTCTGCACTCTCCGTGTGCTTTGTTTATTTGTTGCATCAAGCGCTTTAGCTTAATGAGATGTTGTTACGCGTATAAATAAAAGGTTTGCTAACTTTACTTTCAATTCAATTCAGTTTATTTATATAGCGCCGTTTCACAACAGATGTCATCTCAAGGCACTTCAGCAATCCCTCACACTGAGCAAGCATGAAGCGTGGAAAGGAAAAACTCCCTTTTAACAGGAAGAAACCTCCGGCAGAGCCAGGCTCAGCACAAGCGTTCATCTGCTGAGAACGTCTGTGGTTTGGAGAATACAGAACAGAGACACAGAACAGAGAGACAGAACAGAGACACAGAAAGAGCCACTTCTTATGCAGAAGTTTGTTGAAGGACCTGGAGAACTTTCCGTCACTGCAATGCCATCTTAGTCAGGGTCGTCAAGCAGGGCGGGTCAGGAGCACCTACTGTAGGAAGAGACTAAGAGAAAACAGGTTAGCGCTTGAATTTACAGCACATCATGCAGTTGGGGAGAAGTAGGAGAGAAAGTAGGAACAGACCCTAATAATGTCCTCCAACAGCCTAAAGCAGCATAGCTACTAACATTAACCTGTCTCCTAGCTACTAGGAGACCTAGCTACTAACACTTTCTACCTGGCTTATATTAACCTATCTCTACCTAGCTACTCTACCTCTTCCTATCTCTTCCTAGCTTTTGACACTCTACCTGACTACTAACATTAACCTGTCTGCTAGCTACTAGGAGACCTAGCTACTAACACTCTCTACTTGGCTTACATTAATCTATCTCTACGTAGCTACTCTACCTCTTCCTATCTCTTCCTAGCTTTTAACACTCTACCTGGCTACTAACATTAACCTATCTCTTCCTAGCTACATGTCTAACCTGTCTCTAACTGCCTATTAACATATCTCTAACTGTAAGCTTTGTCAAAGAGGAAAGTTTTAAGCCTAGTTTTAAAAATATACAAATTGTCTGCTTCACGAACCAACCCTGGGAGCCTGTTCTAAATATTATAATTATTTAAACCTCTTTCAATATCCTGAACGCCACTTTATCTGTACTAAACCTTAATATCTGTCCCATTCTCTGTTTCTGTAACTATTGTAAATTATGGAACTATATATATATAAATGTATATATTAATTCCTCAAAAATGCCTTTTATAAATAGCTCTATTATAGAACATATTCCACTCTGAAAGGAAGAAAACCAGCGCAATGGGAATGCTGGATTGTTGTGGAACCCCCCTTTTATATCGTTTTCATGTTTCAGACCCAGTACTGTCATACCCAGAAACGCCACCCTGCCGTGCATTGGCACACGGCATTCGAACAGGCAATTACCATTCACACCGCACAGGGAGTGGAAAGGAATACGGAAGACAACAATCCCCCCATAACTATTTTATTGAACCCATCCATCCATTTTCTTAACCGCTCAATCCTTTATGGGTCCCGGGGGTGCTGGTGCCTATCTCCAGCTGTCAACGGGCGAGAGGCAGGGTACACCCTGGACAGGTCGCCAGTCCATCACAGGGCAGGACAAACAACCATGCACACACTCACACCTAAGGACAATTTACAGTGATCAATTAACCTGACAGTTTTTGGAATGTGGGAGGAAGCCAGAGTACCTGGAGGGAACCCACGCATGCACAGGGAGAACATGAGAACTCCATGCAGAAAGACCGGGATACGAACCCACAACCTTCTTGCTGCAAGGCAACAGTGCAAACCACTGCGCAACCGTGCAGCCTATTTTATTGAACCCTAAAGGGAAATTAAGAAGGACTTCAAACATAAAACCATAAATACAAGTGGATGTTTTCAGATAAAATCATATTTTAAAGGACAAATCAGACCCTCACATAAATTCAGTTTAGGATTTAGAACAATTTTAACTCCTTGTAATACTGAGATAATTTATTTTTCAGGCTTTCAATGATCTGTCCTCATCACAGATACAAGTAGGAAATAGATTCATTCATTTTCTGTTTATCATTATAAAGTAAAATCAGAATTTTTGACCACAGATTAATTATTAGATTGAGCTATTATTGGTGAAATACATCAGACAGATTTGTCTATTAAAATTAGGTGTGTCAAATTATCACGTTAATTGCGATTAATTAATTACAACCGTTTTTTAGCGCACTGTTTTTTAATCGCGTTAATCTATTTTTTAATCATTCATTTTATTGTTTCTACATGCTAGTCGCCTTTAAATGAAATCCGTTTTTAAGCTTTGGGCTTATTCTGCTTGAGTCGTTGGGGGTAATTGGCTGTAAACTTATCATACGTTGACTTTCTTCTATCGCAGTAGGGGTGGAGGGCGAGGTGAAAATGAGCAGGGAGTTGCAGACAGTCTACACAACTAAGCTATATTTAGTGAGTTTTTAGATCACTCTATCGATTTTCTTTCAAAAATAAAAGCGAGTAGTGAAAAATCTAGAAATTTGTTATGGGCTTATTGGAGACGTTTGGGTGAGACATGTAACATTACTCTTCTCACCGGGCAATGGGGTGATCTCCCATCTCAGACTGATCCCAGGCAGAAGGCAATCAGTCTGCACCGCACACTGGAGCTCAACCCGGTCGGCGGCTCCAGTGGTTTTTTCTTTCTTTCACTATTTCTTCAGAAATAAAGTAGAATAGAAACAATACGTTCATCAGACTTTGTCACATCACTGAAACCTGTTTTATTAACTAACCAGCCAAACATGAATGATTAAAACAACCACAGCGTATACACACTTTGGTTTCCAAATTATAATAACATGAGCTGTGTTATTAGCTTTGAGAAACCAGGGATTTTTTTTTAGAGGATGTTTATTGACATATATTGACAAAGAAAGGTAGAACAAGCTGTGACTAATTAAAAATTATGATACCAGTTTTTGTCAATATACAGTATTGAATTTAGGTACCAATAGGCACAGTTTTCTTGAGTTCTATCTGTATGTTTTTCAGCAATGCACTTGGTTTGGGGAACGATGTAGGGATGCTGGAGACCAGGTACGGTCGGTTCAACTTTGCTCAGCATTAAAAGTGCTTTGTACATTAATCCTCTTTCCAAATAATTAACCCACTAAACCATCTACTCTGCTTTTGAGATTGTTAACCTTTTCCTTGACTCCATTTAGAATATTCACTTTGTGGCATTTCAAAATCAGTTTCTAAAAAGGAAAAGTTTGGTGCTTTTCTGTTGCAGGACAGATAGAGTGATTATTGGTCAATGTCACTCCCTGCTCTACTGCGCATTTAGTCTGCAGAAAGAGATGTGACCATGTGTTTGTAACGATCAGCAGAAGCGAACTGAACGAGCAGATGAATAAAAATGCCACAAGCTGCAACAATAACTTAACATATAGTAAGCCTTGGCTAACCTAACATAGCTAACCAACACTGCATCTGCAAGATAACCACAAATAATAAACAGTGGGAACTGAAGTTATGTTCCACACCATTTACACCCATATTGAGCAAAAAATCCCTCTATTGTTCAGAACAATAAAATTAAATTTAAAAATGCTTTATTGATCCCAGAGGGGGAAAAAAGTGTTGTAGCTCATCCTATTTAATTCTTCAATAAATTGTTGTAGATCCTGACGGCTGTGGGCAGGAAGGATCTCCTGTAGCAGTCTGTGTTGCAGCGAAACTGTTCAAGCCTTTTACTGAAAACACTGCTGTTGTGGGATAGTACCATAAAGAGGATGCTAAGGGTTATCCTATCAGCTTTGCATTTATGCCCCATTTCCACTCCAGCAAAATGCAGTCACAACAAAAGCTCCAGCAAAAAGCATCTCTCTTCTGTTTATGAAGATTGAATTTTTGGAAAATAGAGATTTTTGGTCCGGGCCCGACCTGGTGTAGCTGGTTTCCGGCGGAGCCCATGGACTTGTCCCTGCGACCTCCAGCGACACACAGCATTGCGGCTGCTGGGTATTCCCCTGGCAATCTGCCCTGCGTTGGTGCGCTTCTGGCCCCCTACTCTCTGGGGGGCTCTGGACGTATAAGTCTCCGACCTCTTTCATGTCTGTGTCGATTCCTGTAGGACGGATTGACGGCTTCTTACACCAGCTATCAATCACTTGCATTGGGAACCTTACTTACACCTGCATGCTCAAACTCACACATAGCTGTGGGGACATTGGTGTGTATGGACATAATCTTGAGCTGAGGTTATCGTCAATAGATAGTTGGTACCAGGAGCTTACCAGAAACATTAGTGTTGTGTTCATTAATCCAGTTTTGTGTGTAGTGAATGTGTAGTTCTTAGTTTATATTACTAGATCCATTTTGTTAATGTTGTTCTGTTCTAATGGTGGTTTTTGTGTTTTTTTGTTTTTCCCACTTCCCTGCCGTCCAACAGAGGTGGAGGACTGGAATGTTTTCTTGTGTTCTTTGTTTGCCTCCCTATCTTGTATCGTCAGTTCACACTTCTACTGGTCCTGTTTCTCTTCTTCATCTTCTCTCTTTCTTCCTTCTTATCTCAATTTCATGTCTTTGACTTCCATTGTCAGAGTGATGTCAATCTATCCATCTTTTTTTACAAGGATATTTTGCAGCTTGTTTTTCGTTGTACATTAAATTCAAGTCAGCTCCAGGATAGGGTGTAAATGTGTAAATGTGATTGTAGAGTTCAAAATAAAAGTTCCATGGATCTCTCCTGTATTTCCTTGTAAACAAAGACCAAATGCAACTGGTTTTGTCCTTTATCTACTCTGAAAATTTTAGTTTTTCTGTTATATTTAGGAATATTAATTTAATCATGATTAATTCACAGCTACCCTGTGATTAATTAGATTAAAAGTTTTAATCATTTGACAGCAGTAGTTTAAACCAAAAGATAGATTTTTGGACCTTGGGTGGTTTTGACTTGGCTATCTTTGGCCCACATGACAAAGAGTTTGGGCATCGCAGATGAATAATGTGTTATGATTGAATGTTAAAAATGTTTTGTCAGACTAAAAGAATGATAATATTTGAGTTAATTGGTTGTACACTGGATACATAAATGCCAATTGTTTTGGAAAACTGTTACATCCAGACACCTTCTAAACATGGAAATAAAACTGGAATGATCCTATAGTGATCACCAACTGTGTTCAAAACTTTTTTTAAACTTTCCAAAAGATTTAATTTCTTTCTTGGATTAACAAACCGACAAAGAGTATGATAACAAGTATGATTACATTTTTTAAAACCTTATTAGTCTTTTCTGGACTTTAATTCATTTCAGTTGAGATGAATTTGAAAATGGATCAGATTTGAAAACTACATTCTTAACTCATAGACACATCGTCCTAAAGTCTGGCAAAGAGAGAGACCACCTGCAAGTAGTTAAAAAAACAACATCTATGATGGTATGAGGATGCATTAGTGCATAGAGAATAAGTAAGAAGGCAGCTCAGAAAGCTGCACATCTGTGAACACTGAACAATATAGACAGAATTTGTCGGAACATATGTCACCATCTTTTCCACGCAAGGCAACGCTTATTTCATCAACAGAATGCCAAACCACATTCTGCACAAATTACAACAGCAGGAATACATAGTGGAAGAGATCACATGCTAGATATCAGGGTCATAACTATTGTTGCAGCAGATGCTTTTGTCATCCATACAGAGTTTTTCTTATATGAATAAAAAATGGCACAGACAAACAGTTTAGTATTTACTTAGATGAGGACTTTGACAAACCGCTCAAGAGAATGGAAGCTTTGGAAATGAAGCTCCTGAAAATGGATACCTTAGAAACAAAAATAAGCTGTCTTGAGCTGAACATGGAGGTGAACACTGGATATGGAAATGAGACAACTCTACCAATGATGACTACAGAAAAACAACTTGGCAGCCTGGTGACTTGGCCCACAAGAGTCACATACTACTACTTCTTTAGCCAGCGTTCAACAGGAAGAACAGCTCATTCACAGCTTAATGAACACTGTCCAGCTTTAAAGTGCAAAAATCTACACCTGATCCAGGAAAAAAACAAAAGAAAACAAAGACATAGCTCTCCCCCTTGCCCAAGGAACGCTGGCAGAGAAATCACAGAAAAATCCTTACACTCTTTGGTTATCACCTGAAATTGGAAAAGTTTGTTATCCATGCTGCTACAGAGATTTAATACGCTTAATAAAAACATTATACAAAACAAAACAATCCAAGAAGGAAATGATGAAAGTTATCATAAGCATGTCTAACTCTGGTGACATTTAAATACCTATGTGTTTGGTTGGATGCTGATCTTTCCTTCAAAACACATGTAGAATCTATTATAAAGAAATGTAAATTTTTTTCAAAAAACACTATACCAGTCGATTAATTGTTTTACTATCCATGTCAGACAAAGAATTGTCTCTCAACCACTATTACCAATTTTAGATTATGGTGACATTGTTTATAAAAACACTACTATTACTTGTCTTCATTCTCTTGATGTGGTTTATAACAGTTTATGCTGACTCATTCTTTGCTGCCTCTATAGAACACACCAGTGTGTAATATATGAACCAGGGCTATTGTTAACGAAAAAAAAATGAAATAACGAAAAGTAAAAAAAAAAAAAGTGTTAACTGAAATAAAAATAAAAACGAGAATTTGAAACAAAACAGAAACAAACTTAAACTGTAATGAGTGTTCACAAAACTAATTGAAACAAACTGAATTTATTGAGGAAATGTGCATAGTTTTTGTTTTCATAACATGCCTCATAAAATCTAAAAGAATTATTTCTATGTCACTCTCTACCTTCTGCGCGCTGTCACCAGAAACGCATGCGTTCATCTGTGTTGTGCTTTTTACAAATCCCTTTGATGAAAACAACAGAATGAGAAAGTTGGAAACAATCCCATCGATTTGCACCCTTTCAAGGCTAATAAAAGATGTCTTTGGATTGCAAGCCATCAGAAGAAGCGATTGAAAGGATGATTAAACAGTCTGCAGCAAAAACTTCATAACAGGTGAGCTACAGTGGCTAACAAACAAGCTAACATTGCTAACTAACACTGCGACTGGAAACAATTGTAATGGGAGCCGGTGTTACACCAGAGCTGTTTAGGTGTTGGAAGTTGTGTGCATATCTGCTGTGTTGATGGACAAATAATCCCTCTCTAGTTTCTGGTTGTTGGCGGTTTTTACTGGCTGTACTGCATTATCCCAACATGTCAGTCAACTCATCTGTGTTGCTGCAGTCTGCCTAGCGTCGTATAAGCAAAGGTTGAGAGAAAGCGCAAATGTGCAAAATGATCATATCATAGTACTCCCGGTAGCTTGGCTTTTGTTTTGTTGTGTTGCCACTCAGTGTCAGTGTTTTTATAGAACTCTCAAACCTGCATTATTTGTTAGACTTTATAAAGTACAGGTGCTGTTTTTGTGTTTACAGAAATTTGAACGTTACTCTGCCATGTATGTTTTATATTTGCCTGATTTGTATGGTTCTTAATGGTTGTTAATCTGGCCCATGTCAATACATTCTAGAAAAGCATAATCATTTTTTGAGATTTTGTAATACTTTTTTTGTTGTTTTTTTTTGTTTTTTTAGTCTTGCCCTGGTATACAAATCAAACATTAAACTGCAATTAAGCATTTTCAAAAAACTAAAATTAAACTAAACTACCTACCAAATTGTAAAAACTAATTAAAACTAAAATACAATTTAAATTCTTAAGTCAAAACTAAATAAAAACTAAAGCTAATGAAAAATTTTAAAACTATTGTAACCCTGGTATGAACAATGTTTGTCCTGTGTGTCTCTATGTTGACATGCAAGATACTGGCGACCTGTCCAGGGTGTACCACTGGAGATGGGCACCAGAGCCCTGCAACCCCTTGAGGATAAGCGTCATAGATAATGGATTGATGGAAACAGTTCCAACTTCTTTTATGGCTACACCAGCAGCAAGCAGAGATGTCACTCCATGTCTTTCCAGATAGGAACCCAGCTGACACAAAAAACTGAAAGCAGAGACATCATTTTCCAGCATCACCTTTCAAAACATTCTCTGACAGGCTGAACTCTCAAATCATGTTAGAAACTCAGCTAACCCTAAAACTTGGCCCTGGCCTCATTAACTGATACAAGATGTAATTCTCCTCTACTACCACTGGTAAAAACAGACATCTGATATAGAATGGAACCGGACATTAGCTTCAGGCCCACCAGAAAATGGCTGGTTACACTGAAGGTAGTATCCTGGTAATTATAAACTGGAGAACCCATAAAATTAAAACTAAATACTACCATATTTAACCAAACGTCAAATTAATCAAACGTCAAAAGAATCTGCTAATAACTAACAAATCTCTGAAACATAAGGGGGCTGATTTATAAACGATTTGCGCTTGTTAAAACCCGCACAAACCACACAGCATTGCAAATACAGGCTGAGGCTGATCTATCAACATGGCGCAGAGAGCATTGCTCCTGTTAAACCCACAGCAAGACACACACAATCCATTTAGCGCTTTTGCCCTAGATTATTTTGCAACATGTGCATTTCTGTAAGAAGACGAAAAATATTGTAAGGAGAATAGGCAAATAAGTAGATGTTCCAGGCACAGTGTGATTTACAAAGCATAAAATTGTTTGTGCCTGCAATTTTACACAGCAAAATTTGGGGAGTTGAATTATGAGAGTTTAAAATTTTTTATTTTAACACCAACAGAGTAATTTCAACGTTTTCAGTGTAAAATTATAATCATGTCTGGAGTTATTTATCCGAGTTGATCACACTGGTGTTAATTTAACCCACATCAGAGTTAAATAAACCTCTATCCTTGCAATTCAAAGTCAAGTGTTATTTGTTTGGTGTTAAATGAATGAATAGTGCCAGTTCAGAGTTAATTTAACTTCTTCCAGACATAAATAAGCTCCACCCAGAGCCCATATATTTTGCTGTACACCACAAAGACTTATGGGTAATGTGTTTGGGTTAATGGTAGAAGTTCTCCCTTATACATTATAGTTTGTGCCCTACATGTAGCCGTGCTCCTTAGTTAACCTTTGAGTTATGTTGTTGTCAGTGTTTGATGGTTATTGTCTGCGCACCATCATAGAGACGGTGGTGCAGGGGGGTTTGGTTTGTGCCTTGAGCATCATGATCTTGTGGTGCATAACTGTGAGAAGTGTGAATGAACTTTTCACTCCATTGACTGATTTCATGAGTCGTGTCACACTAGAATTCTTTCTTGCTCATGACTACAAATCATTCCTAAATTATTTGATATAAATAAATATTTCTAAAAAAAACATGTCACTTGTGCCTTTCTGAAAATAGTGTTTGGGTTTGTCTCAATATGTACACCAATGAGTGTTAATTATCTTATGTGTACACTTGTATGAGTTAATTTTTAAAGTTTGTCTTTATACTTTGCAGTGTTGATCGAGTTCACATTTAACACTCAACAGTGTTGATTTTCAATCCCTCTAGTTGCTTTTAACTCTGTAATGTGAGTTAAAGAAAGAACTCTGGTGTGGTGTTAAATATTTAACTATTCAAGAAATGTTAAATCAACTCTTCAGAGTGTGGAGTTATATAAACCCTGAAAAAGGTGTTAAAATCAACTCTATAAGACTTGATTTAACACTTGAATTTTTGCTGTGTACTGTCTATTTTTAGCACTTCTGAAAAGCATGTCTTAATTTTGCGCCACACACCACATTCAGCATAAGTTTATTATTGGCAGAGTAATTAAGACTCTAATTGCCATAAACCTGACATATTAACATAAATATTTACCCGTTTTCCCCTCAAAGACTCATCATAACTCACTGCGCTCTCATCACGTCTCCACCTGGAGAAGACACATTGAGCGCAAAGTGAGTTATGATCCTTGTGAATCCTCATTAGTTTCCCCTGTAGTGGCTAACCTTTCTGGAGTCCAGTTAATAAAATGTAGTAATCATATACAATGCCACAATGATAATTGCCATTATATGACATTTTAAAAACAAAATTCAGACAGCAGCAATGTTGCAATTTTGGTCGCCAATCGAACCGAGTCTACCGGACTATCAGGTGTGAATACAGCCTCTATCAGTCTAACCCTGCAATACGATGTTTGCATGCAGCAGAGAGCAGCGCATGTACATCGAATGGAATACATTTATTACTGACAAACAAAAAACAGAATTCACAAATTTCTAGCCTGATAGAAATTAATTCTGTAACAGCCAAAGAATTGATACATATATTTGTTTACCTGTTGCTGACATGTTTCGGGGTGTCACTTCCGCCTTCATCAGAGACATCAAGTGTAATTCACGCTGCTTCCATTTATGAGTGGACAGCAGGGGATGATGTCAAACCCTGCTGGCCGCCTTGTCCCTGGTGGTGATGCAGTCCCAAGTGTGGTCCAAATGTAGACTCCTTCATCCCGGTTTAAGGTGTTGTGTCCACGTCTTCTTATTTCTATCCCTTCTTTTATCCATCCATTTTAAAAAGGTACTTCTGGGAACATTTGACTCTTTTTAATACTTAGCTACCAAGATAGAAGAGCCCATTAAAAACTTTATTTCTAATTTTATAAAAAACCCAAAAACTTAACTCAAACTTCTTTAATGATTTATGCGACCATCTTTCTGTAATATGTATTGACTATGTCCAGTTAATTATTATGGGAGATTTCAACATCCATACAGACAACCCCCAAGACAGATGAGCAAAAACATTGAGTGATACTCTTCATAACTTCAGCCTGACCCAACATGTCAAACAACCAACACACAATCGAGGTCAAACTCTGGACATAATTATTACCAATGGTTTAAATATCTCCACCATCTCAGCAATTGACATTGCATTATCTGACCATTTCTGTGTTACCTTTGAAGGCAACATCTCTGCTAAACTATCTAACTACAGTAATACCACTTTTACAAAAACTGCTTTCTTTGGGACAGTTCAGTCAAAATCTTTAAACAAATGTACTTTTCCACCTGAACCCCGTTGTCCAACACAAGCTCCATGAACAAACTGGTTAATGAATCGCTCTCTAATTTCTCAAACATCAATGATACCATTTCTCCAACTAAAGTTAAAGTTGTCTGGGGTAGAAAGAAGTCTGCATGCACTAGCGATCCACTGGTATGCAGTGAAATAAATGAAGTGTCGATGAGCTGAGAAAAAATTGCGGAAATCTCGACTCCAGGTTCACTACAAGATCTATGAAGATAGACTGACCAAATATAATTTAGCTTTGAAAGATGCTAGGGAATCGTTCTTTCCTGAAATCATTAACAGAAATAATAATAATGCATGAACTTTATTTGCAACAGTTAAGAAATGAACTAATCGTCCAGTGTTAGTAGTGCCCTAAAACTCTACCAGGGCTTGCAAGGAATTTGCCAGCTTTTTAACTGAAAAGATTCTGACAATTAGATGCTCAATCTGTACATCAGTTCTAAACCCTCTACCAAGGTCATCCCCATGACCAATGTAGAGAAATTGTCTGATTTCAAAAAACAAAATCAATGAAGCAAAATCAATAACCTTCTAAGTTCATCCTCTTGCTGCTTCAATATCTTATCCACAATTTTCCTTTTAAAAGTTTTCACTGTCATTTGGTTGGGTCTGATTTAACTAGTTAACGCATCCCTACTATCAGATATTTTCCCCAAGGCTTTAAAAACAGTAATTATTAAATCACTACTAAAGAAGAACAACCTGGACAACACCTTATTGCAGAACTAAAGGCCAGTCTTTAATATCCCATTCATCAGCAAAAATATTGAAAAAGCTGTGTTTCCACAGTTAAATAACAAGTTCCGCTTTATATCATCAAATTTCTAGGATTAAAGGACTTATGTTGTAACAGGTCCCTGAAAAACTCATTGTGTTTATCTTTAATCTGCTTGATTACTGCAACTGTGTCCTCACAGGTCTGCATAAAAAGTCAATCAGACAGCTGCAGCTGCTTGTGTCCTCACTAGAAAATAGAGCACATCACCCAAGTTGTACAATCCTTAAACTGGCATCCTGTAGGTTAGAGAATAGGCAAGACAAGGCAATTTTATTTTTGTAGCACACTTTCAACACAAGGCAATTCAAGTTGCTTTACATGACTCGGTAGTAAAGAAACCAAACATAGCTTTTGATTAACAACAACAATTCACGAAAAGCATAAAAAGAAAATTTATTTTAAAAATCAATATTACTCAAAAGCATATTTACACTGTAGAATTTAAATCTTTGATTTGGAAGAACCAGCTTTGCAGTCATCAGGATGTTTATTCCAGATTTGTGGGGCATAGAAACTGAAAGCTGCTTTTCCATGTTTGGTTCTGATTCTAGGGATGTTCAGTAAACTAGAGTTGGATGCCCTGAGTGTTCTGCTGGGTTGGTATGGTGACAAGAGGTGTTCACCATACTTTGGTTCCAAACCCTTTAGTTATTTTTATAAGCTAGTAGAAGTATTTTGAAGTCTATTCTCTGAGGCAAGGCAAGTCTATTTTATTTGTATAGCAAACTTTCAACAAGAGGCAATTCAAGGTGCTTTACATGATTACAGAAATGTGAAAATTAAAACAGAATCAATACAAGAAAGCAGAAACATAAAAGCTACAGGGAGCCAGTTTAAGGACTTTAAAACTGGGGTGATATGCTCTACTTTCCTGGTTCTAGTGAAGACGCAAGCAGCAGCCTTCTGGATCAGCTGCAGCTGTCGGAGTGACTTTTTAGGTAGACCTGTGAGGACGCTGTTGCAGTAATCAATCTGACTAAAGCTGAACGCATGGATGAGTTTTTAAAGGTTATTTTGTGACATTAGTCCTTTAATCAGACAAAGTGTTCACGGCTGACCTTGTTATTGCCTTTATGTGACTCAGGAAGTTCAAGTCTGAATCCATTATTGCATCTAGATTACGCACCTGATCATTAGTTTATACTTGTATCAACTGAAGTTGTGTACTGACTCTCGATCATTTCTCTTTAGGTCCAAAAATAAATATGTCAGTTTTGTTTCTGTTCAGCTGGAGAAAGTTATGGGACATCCAGCTATTTATTTGCTCAATGCATCTATTTAGTGCTTGGATCGGTATATAGTCACCTGGTGACACTGTAATGTACATCTGAGTATCATATGCATAGTTATGGTAATTCATTTTATTGGTTGTTATAATCTGAGCTAGGGGGAGCATGTAGATATTAAATAGAAGAGGCCCCAGGAAGGAGCCTTGGGGAACCCCACATGTGATTTCTGTTTGTTTTGATGAAAAGTTTGCTACTGAAACAAAGACATCCTCATTCATCAAGTAGGACTCAAACCAGCCAAGTACTGTACCAGAGAATCTGACCCAACTCTCCAGTCGTTCCAGTAGTATTTTATAATCAATAGTGTCAAACGCTGCACTGAGGTCCAAAAGAACCAGCACTGTGTATCTACCACAGTCTGTATTAATGCAGATGTAATTGAAAACTTTGACCAGGGCTGTCTCAGTGCTGTGACGAGCAAGGAAACCAGACTGATAAGAATCAAAGCGGTTGGTCATTGTTAGGAAACTATTTAATTGTTGAAACACAGCTTTTTCAAAAATCTTGCTGATTAATGGAAGATCAGAGATTGGCCTGAATAGACTTTAAAATAATTCTACTAGTTTATAAGTCATTCAATAGCTTAGCACCTGTCTTCGAATTAATTTATTAAAGGATTAGAGAAGATTCCTTCAGCTGTTCAGAAGATTTAATATTGGCATGTTGGTCAACAAGGAGAACAGCATACACAGCACAATTGCATAGACTGACCTCCTTCCCCCAAACCTGACACAGAGTTATATAGGATTCAATAGTCACAAGTCTATCAGCCCTCTATCAGAAACTTCTTCACAACCCAACAAAATGGTGTTGCTTGCTCCGATAGGATACGAATCATCTTGGCTTATGTCAATGTGTCCTATAGATATCTGGTGGTTGCCACGCAACCTGAGGTGTATGCCTGAAGATCGCACACACATATCTCTGAAGCTTAACACATTGTCTCGATGACATATCATGAAGCATACAGTGCCATCCTCTCACAATTGAAGAAAAACAGAACAATGATTATCCTCATTACTAAATTTTCCACCACAGCACCAAAATATGCTGTAGACATGTTGCCGTACCTAACACCCAGACCACTCGGTCCTCCAACTCTTGTCTACTAATCATACCTAGACTCAAAACCAAACACGGTGAAGCAGCCTATAGATTCAATGTTTCCTTACTTGGAATAAACTTCCTGACAACTGCAAAGGTGCTGAAATCAAAAGTAAAAACTCATCTGTTATGAATTCCCTTTGGGTAAGTGATTAGTGATACTAATAATATGTTTTCATGCTTTACTGCTTTATTGCGGATGTATTGCTTTGTTGTTTTTCATATGTTGTGTGTGTTTCTTGCTTGATTGCTGTTTCTACCTTCTCTAATGTTTTATTGTATGCTTTTCATTGTCTAATTATTGATCATGTATTTTGCTTGTTTCTTTTTCACAAAATCATTTAAAGTACCCTGTTATTGAAAGTGTGCTATACAAATAAAATGTCCTTGCCTTGCCTTGGCTTACCTACATTTCAAAGATGTAATACATAAAATGTCAGCAGGTACATTTGTTGTTAATTCAGAGTCTTGCGAAAACATTACAACTAGAAACTTTTAATTAGACTTTTATGTGCAAGACCAACAGAAATGAATGCATCGCCATGAATGAAGTGAAATTAAAACATGATTTTCAAAGTTCAGTTTCTCAAGCCACACCTGGACCTGATTACATTCAGACTTGTGCAATCAAGAAATTACTTAAATAGAACCCATCTTGCAACATGAAGTAGGCTAAAAACAACACATTATTCTTCAATCTAAAGAAATTCACGAACAGGTGAATAAAAAAAGTCAGAGCCCTCTATCAGTCTGGAATCATTTTAAAAGACGTCTCTAAGCTTTTGGGATTCTGGGAAACCACGGTAAGAGGCATTATCCGCAAATGGAGAAAACATGGAACTGTGGTGAACCTTCCAAGGAGCAAGAAAATTACTCCAGATGTTCATCAATGACTCATCCATGGGTCATTTTAAGAATTTAGAGTAACATCTAAGTCACTGCAGGCCTCACTTGCCACAGTTAAGGTCAGTGATTAGGATTCAGTCATACAGGAAAATAAATTGCATAATTGGCCTCCATGGGAGAGTTCCAAAATGAACACTATTTCTGACCAAACACAGCCCAAGAGTCCATCTCACATTTGTCAAAAAAGAACCAGGACCTTTGTAAAATATTATGCAGATTGATGAGGCAAGATTGCAATTTACTGGAAGGTTTATATCCTGTTACTTCTGGCATAAAACTAACATAACATTTCAGGAAAAAAACACACACACAAAACATCATACCACCTGTTCATCATGGTCATGGTAGTCTGATAGTCTTGGGTGCATGCTGACCTTCAGAACCTGGATGGCTTGCCCAGAGTATTAGAACATTTTATTTTTTTTTTGTACCTGAAAATCAATGTCTGGTCATGTGAGCTTAAACTGAAATGCTCTTGGGTTTTGTAGCAGGACAGTGATACACCTGCTAGTCTATCTTGATAGCAAAAAAGATAAATAAATAAATAAAATAAATGAAAATCTATATGAATAAAATAGTTTTTAAGTGCCCAAGTCAAAGTCCAGATTGTGTTTGAATAAAATTTGCTGGTAGGAGGTTAAGATCACTATTAATGCCTAAAAACCTAATTAAAACAATAAGGAATAGGGAAAAATCCTCCATAGCATTACAAACAGTAGTGTTGCTGCCAATGTAGGCACAAATTATTAGATTTAGGGAGCAAGTACTTTTTCACATAAAATAGGTAGAATTAAATACCATTTAAATTGTTATTTTATAAATGAAATGTTGTCTGTCATAATTGTAAAATTCATTTGGCGATCTGAAACATTTTAGTGTATTAGTGAAACAGAATCTGTTCAGTACTTTAGGCCCTTTTCTCTGAAAGATCAAATAAAATACAATGCAAAATCACATAATTAGTAAACAGGGAGCAGAGGTTTGGTAACTCTGAAGCAGTTTTAGAGACGGTAGTAAAAAAATATATATTTGTTGAAGAAACAAGTTATAAGAAGATTTTTAGGAAGGTACTCTGTTCATAGGACACCAAGCCAACATTTTTTGTCATGCATGTAACTGTCTATTTCAATCAATCAATCAATCAAACTTCATTTATAGAACCCTTTCATACAAAGATTCTAACTCAAAGTGCTTCGCAGATTGAAAATGACCCCACATAAAGCACGTTCCACACTTTTAAGATGTTTTTTTTCTGATGTAAATGAAAACATTTTTCATTTTGTCGGTCCACAATCTAAAATCCTAATAAAATAGGATAAAGAATGTGGTCACATAGTAATGAAATTTGAAAAATTTCAAGGGGGATATAAAATGTTTGCAAGTTACAGTAGCTGTGCTTGTTACATAAAGCTAAAATTCTTCTTTCGAAGTAAAAAACTAAACGAGGGAAAAAAGAAACCAAGATGAATCCCCGAGGAAAAAGTACAAAAAAAAATCAGTAACGGGAAAGGTTAAGAGACTGACGCACGAAGTAGGATAAGAGTTTGGAGGGGGGTGTTGGCGAGAGGTGGAGTGAGGTAATGGGTGACAGAAGAGAGGGATTAACTGAACGACAGAGATGAAGGGATGCCCTTTTGTGTCGTCCATCCTCACACTCACGCCGTCCATCACTCACTCGGGGCATCAGAGCAGAGCATGTGGCAGATGCAGAGTGCCAGCTGTGTGCAAGTGCATGCCTGTGCAAATAATTTGTTTGCATACATTTCAAAGTCTGTTTATGCACATGTGTGCATTGTAGGTATTAATATTTCTTCTGTCATTCTGTCAACACTGATACGCACCATGTGTCTTTGTGTAAAAGTGCTCATGTATCTATAAAGTGTATGTTTTCTGAGTCTACTCCTGGTTGACCATCTGGTGCTGCTATGCTGTGCCGCTCAGCCAGCTCTCTAATAGCTCCAATAAGCCTGTGGTTTGCTGCTTTGTACATACATACGTACACAGTTATGTACACATTGGCACATGAATGTGCTCACACAAATGCTTGACACAAACCTTTATACACATTCTCATCGAGCTGTTATTCTAGCAAAAGAAAGAGGCCGAAAAATGACTATTTATTTACTTTGAGCTTCAGGGCTGCCACAGCCTGCCTGTTCCGCAAAAAATAAGACAGAAGGAATCAAAGGGTGACAAAGAGCCGGGAGTAGGAAGGCAAAGGTAAGCGATTAATAGAGGAAGACAGGAGGATGACCCTGAAAGAGGCAACAAGCTGGCACTCATAGAGTGTTTTGAAGTAGTGGCCTGTGGTTTGGTCCAGTTCAGTGTTCAGTTGTGGTAAAATCTCACTTAGGCCTCTGTTTCTTGGGTTGGAACAAGCAGAAAAACAAACCCAGTCAGGGGAGAGATGGAATTCACTCCAAGTTCCTAAAACACATAATTCAAATGCTTAATACATATTATCTATCAGGTGATTTTCATCCATGTTTAGCTGCGTCTGATAAGACAAATTTAGGCTCACCCCAAGAATTTCAAGTATTTTGAGGTATATTTATGTTTGTCTAGGTCTGCTGGAGCGATCAAGCTGCCCTGCACAGCCTGCTCCTGGCCCAGCTGTCGGGGCTTCATTCAGTAGTGGAGTGTCTTTCCAGCTTGCGAGACCGCAGCGAGTCCAGATCCAACAAACCGAGAACTTATTTACATTCTGAGGGAAAAATACGCCTTTTCAAATGTGCCTAACAAGTGCTTTCTAGCCAGAGAAATATTCCTACACATGTAAACAGGACAAATTGTCAACTTTACTTTGACGTGATTTCTCTGGATGTGGTGGATTACGCTCGGATTCAAAGCTGGGTTGTTCCAGTTTATCCAACAAAACAGGTCTCTCTTCAACAAGATGTTTATTTGAAACCTACTGGGAAAAGCCAGGTGTTGCCAGTGTACACAGGGACTAATGTGGTTTAGGGAGTTTGCCTCGGTGTAAAGACTACAGGTGCTTGTAGGAGTGTACAGCAGCGCATAGGCGATAAGGTGCTGAGATGGGAGGTGAGCATGTGTCCCGAAATGCAACATGCCGCGGTCAGCGCAAGGATACAAACAGCTAGATTGAGCGACAGACTGACTGACAAGGCCAAGGTTGCCACAGTTACCTGCTTTCTTCTACTGCCTCTCCTGCTTTTTTTCATCCGTCTCGTTCCCTCCCCTGTCTTCTGTTAATCTGTTCCAGAGCATTGTGATCGCATGGAAAAAAAACATAGCAAGTGCACATATTTCCCTCTTAGCCAAGAGCGAAAAAAACATACACGAGGGCGGAGAGGGGTGAGGCTTGGGGGTCTGGGTGTGTGATGGGAGAGAGAGAGGAGAAAAAAATAAAAGCGAAATAAACTGTTTATTCAAAGGCAGCGCTGAGTCCTTTTGTTGTGGTGGGGACCTGTCTTTTATTAGCAGCCTGAAAAGCCTTCAAAGGCTGGAAAGACAGAGGACATGCCAACAGACGAGTATATACAAGACAGAGGAGAGGAGGAGGAGGAGGAGGAGGGTTGAGGCTGGGGGGCAGAGAAAGGGGGACGGTGAAAGGGACACAGTGAAAAGGTTTAGAGAAAGGCAAAACGAATGGGGTCTGGGGACATGAATGGGCAGAAACGCCTTGTAGAGGAGTTGATGGAGGGCTGAGAACTTAAATTTTGTGCCACTGGCATTGAGGATATGAAGTAAAGACCTGAGCAGGAAAAAAAGGGGCTCTAAGACAACTCCAGATGGAACATAATGTTGGGAAACTCTTCAGGCCTCCTCTCATATCTTTGCAGGTTTTGTTCACTTTTACATACCCTCGTTACTAAAAAAAAGGTTATTTATCAAATCTTTATATTTTAAATAAAGTTTAGAGAAATGACTTTCAGGGTGAACATACACGTAAAATGGGTTTGTCGATCTGGGTGGTGAGGATGTTTATTTCCATAGACTTTTATGCATGAGGGACAGAAGATGTGTTTGGGGATAGTTTGGAGAGGCAAAGGAGACATTCCCTCATTGCGTAACTTTATCTCTCTTATCTCTCCTAGAGCAAACTGTTAATCTGCTCTCCAACCTCTTTCACTCTCTACTTCTTGCTTTTCATCCCTCACTTTGACAGAATCAAGTCTGCAGGGATGCAGGTTTTCTGCGATTTGGCCCATACAATCCAACCCTGATGCCTGTTGTGCACACATATATGCAGATGACATGAGCAATGGTGCTTTTGTGTATAGGAGCATGCAGAATCCAATCTATTTTAGAGCTTTTGCAGAGTGACTACTCTTGAAGCTGAATCAAAGTGTTCTGCTTTCAATAAAAGTCACAATCAGCAAAGTGGCAGCAAGCAATGACATCACTGCAGCTGGGTCCCCAGCTGGAGCACAGAGAAGATTTTGGCGTTTGTGTGTGTGTGTGAATATAGGGTAATGTGCGTTGCATAGTTTATTTGTACATTTCATGAAATCTGTAAACTGCAGCAGAGCAAAATGCTAGCAGGTTCGCAGCAATGTGGAGCCTTACCTCTCAAGGTTTGTGAATATATATGTATGTGGGTATGTGTCAGTGTGTAGGTATATGGTAGCTGAGAGTTTAAGTGAGATTTCCAACCTCAGTCATCCCCATGAGTTTCAGTGCACATTCTGTGCCTTGTTTCTATTGGAGCAGACAGTGCTGCGGTGAGAAAAACAACAGGAATTTCATCTGTCATTGATTAAGCCCATTAACGGTGGTGTCTGATGTCTTTAACACTCATTCCACACACACCGAAATGCAGCTGCACTCACAAATACAGACAGTTATACACACACGCCCTGACTCCCCCCACACTATATTGCTACCAAGACTACCATACAGTAAAAGACACAACATGGAATATCATCAAGATCCACACCATTAACAGGAGTGTGTGTGAGTGTGTGTTTGTGTTGGGTGTGAATGGATTTTCACACGCTAAGTCATGCAAGCCGGAAAATACTGATCATAAACTTCTAACCAGCATGAAAAACTACCGTAACAACCCCACAAAGAGCACGCAATCACACACATTTAAAACACACTTATGCACAATTCAATAGAAACAACGAGCTAATAACTTGATCTCGGAGTAAGGATGTGTAGACAGGTACATGCACTATTCTAAAACACACATTTAAACACACACTGATATGTACAGAAAAAAGCCAATGAAAACAAATGACTACTGTGCACGCTGTGCAATGAGACACTCAAAACTTAACTGAACAAATGTCTCATGTTGTCACTCTAGCATTTACAACTGCATCACTGTCATTTTATAAGCCAGTCCCACTACTTTGAGCATGGGAGCATTGTGATTTTAGCTGTGTGTTGAAAATACAGCCTACATAATGTGACAGTTATTGGTTGAAAAACAAAGCTGTAGTGCTGTTTCAAGTTCACTGCTCAGCTGAGATGGTGAATAACTTCTTTTCTCTTCTTGAACACCTAAACTTGCTTGAAGATATTGAAAACCAGACATGAAAAACATGTGAAACTAAGAACTGAGCACTGCCTAAGAAATGCCAGAGAAAGGACTCATCTGCAAAACATAGAGAAACCAAAGACCAGATTTATCTAATTCACAAAGCACTTGCAAACGGAGATTTGCAATTCAATAGTTCTTTTGAGGAAAACTGGATTATCTCTGAGTAGACGAAGCCATCCACATGGAAGCAGTATTTTGTAAATACACAACTTTTTATTATTGCTATTTTCTTGACAGAAATAATGCTTTAGGAGCCCCCAATAAATACTTTTTTTCTGGAAATGGGTTCCAAACTGAAAATATTTAATGAATAGCATCATTGTATATTTATATACAACCAATAGGCAACTTTATGTCAGTGGTCAGTGATTGACAATAGCTGCAGCTCTAGCTTAACATTTAACCCAAACTCCCTCTTTGTATAAATGTTCCACACAGTCTATGTTTTTTGTTTTTCATTGCTTGAATATAAATACAAAATTTACATAGTTAGAATTTAATAGATACAGTTTAAGAGGAATGGTTGTTGTTTTCAGTGTTTTCAAAAGTCTAAAGATGATGCCTTGCTTCTTGAAACTTTTAGGGAATTATATCGATTGTTTTAGAAAATCTTTCAAATGGATAAGGCCAGAGTTTTTTACTCATACAAATAAATGTTACACATGATTTAGAATGATTATGATTGAACACTCCCCACATACAGTATATCAATTCAGAGGCCGTCAGAGGAGTCTCGCAGTCTCTGAGGCACTTTGTGTGTGGTGACTCTGTCAACTTTTCAAGCTTTTCCTGCGTTTCAAGCTTAAAAGCGCCAAATGCCAGCAACGCAGACATTCAGCTAGCTGAACCTTTGACAGTTTTAAATCTCTTGATGCAGTACGTCAACCAATCAGAGCGTCTCACTTTAGTGACATTGCCCGAAGTACACGTTGCCCAGCCAACCACGATCCGCTAGTGTTTAAAACATCCAGCAGAGGAAGGCCCGTCTACGAGCTTTTCCAGCTTCACCTTATAAATGTATATGCTGTGTATATGCATCGAACTAGTCACGTTGAGGGTGGTTTGACGCTGACAAAGCCTGCGGTGTGAATGCACCATTAAATGTGATTCAGAAATCAGAGTACAAATAGATCTTTCTAGCCCTGCCTTCTTTGTCCAAATGACAGAGTTTGTTGAAGCAAATGTTTGTTCTTCACGATAATAAGTAATCCCATTATAGATGTTTGAACAACATGTCTGTAGTAAGGACAAATGGTACAAGGAATGATGCATTCCATAATCCTGAATTAGGGCAAGGTTGAAGGGAGACAAAAGGGAGAGAGAGGAAAAGAGAGATAAATATCCACTTATGTGGTTGGAGAAAACAATGGAACATCATAAAAATACATGACCATAATGGAAGATGAAAAACCTGAGATGTGACAGGGAATATTTAGGTTCAGGGACAATGGAAGGCATGTTTAGCTTGGGGAAGGAAAATTAGCATCTTCCATCTGTCTGATGCACAAACCTTTAGCATTCATTGCGTTTACATGCAGCCAATAAACCATTCAAAACTGGAATATTAGAAATAACCCGGTCACGCACGGCGATGTACACACCGGCACAAACCCGAATATTACCCCTGAGGTACCCCTTTTCTAACCCAAATATTTGGTCATGTAAACACATATCGGCATATCCCCATCAAAAGGAACATTGATTTGTGTTCTGCGGATGTTCTATTGACAAAGAATCTTGGTCTTTCGAGTAGGGGAGTAACTCTCTCTGCTCTCTCTGTCTAAGTCTCTCTGCTCACGCATGTAAACAGGTCCTTATGATTGTTTCAGAAACCCGAATAGTGAACTTAACCCAACCATAACCCGAATATTGGCTGCATGTAAACGTAGTCATTGTTTTATTTGAGCTCTCTTATGAGCTTTCTTAACTCTAAGGAGATTTTTTTTTTTTTTTTTACACTCCAATACAAAAAACAGAGAAAGACAAGATCATGATCTTCTCTACTACAAGTAAGTTGGGTAGAGGAAGTTAATGCATCCCTAACATTTTCTTAAAGAAAATAAAAGGTTTAATTTTCTCTCATGAGCAACAGGCAAACTACTGAAATGCTAAAAGTGGACAAGAGAAACAGTTGTGGTTAAAAACTCTAGAAATCACCACAAATGCATTAGGGTATTGTGTCTGTCGCTTAGCAACAGATTAACTGATTACATCACATGCAGAGTACCCATTGATGGTAAGATACATACTTCTAAGAAAGCAGTGGTAAAATTATTTTGAAGATTATATGGGGAAAAACAATTGAAAGTTAACAGTTCGATATGTGGGCAGCAGAGGCAATATTTCCCAGAAGCATCTTCTGGTTACACATTCTGTGGTTGACAGAATGCAGTTCATTACTTTTTCTGTTGCTACACTTCTTCATTTCTTTGTCTGTACTTGATTTCTAAAAGATGGATGGAGAGATGTAGGAGTTGGGGATGTACTTCTGCAACTCCATTTTAGTGAAACATGTAATACTACATTCCTAGTACTCTAGTTGGGTTATTTTCAGAGCCTCTAGCTCCTTAATGTTTTTTATTTTTATTTGTAATTTTCAACTTTTTATCCAGTACCAACCAGCTTTGGTCCTTGTGGAAAATAATTTTCTCTTAATAAAAGTAATTTGTCATCAAAGGATAATTTAAATAAGTGATTATCTTCAGTATTTATTCAGAAGTTTTACTACTTAGCCAATTTGGAGCTTTCACTTGATTTAATAGGTATAGCTTTCAAAATTATTTCATCACAATTTTTTTTAGCAATACTCCAACTTTCAGTTTCAACCAAGTAGAGCAATTATTATCAGAACAGTTAATAATAGAGCAAGTCTTTTACAGGAGTTTGTGATAATTTCACCGATAGAACAGGATAGAATAGATTTAAATACAAAGCATACAGCAGACCAAGAGACTGAGCCAACAGCAGGGACCCGAGGGAACTGAGCAGTGATGAGGGATGGCAACCAGAAATCCAGAGAGTCATATGGGTGTGCACAGCAACCCTCAGATGCACAGCCATACAGATACACAAACCAGAAGGGTTCAAGCACGCAAACCAAGGCCTCAAAAGTACCTGCATTCATCTGAAATTAAAGAGAACACCTGACAAACATTGAGTGAGTGCTCCTGCTCGTAATCATTAATCTTTTCTTATCTGTATGTCTCCTCTAATCTTTCTCTTTAGATTTCTTTCTCCATCTGCTTTCTTCTTCTTTGTCCCTCACGTTCTCTAACTCAATCACAAGAGACATCGCCACAGCCTGCTGCTATCCAGAGGTCCACCGCTCTGACCAATTTACTAGTCTCACTCCAGAGTCCTGTCATGTGCCATAATTTAGCTCTCTCCAGAATGAGTTACTTCCCATATCACTGTCACATCCAATTTTTCACTATCATTCAACTCATTCAGGCCATTTGTCAGGGAAAACATTTCTGGCTAAGTGAGCAAAGGTGTCATCAGAATCTTCTTTTGGTCTTCATTGTTTCATGACCGCAAGCACATCAAATTTAATTCTAAATGACAGTGGGGGAGAGACAGGTGGGATTACACAGGTTGAACTGAGAGAACGAAGCGAAGCCAAAAGAATTAGTGTTAGTGCGGGGAAATGGTGAATGAGAAAAGAGGAAGAATGAACAAAAAAGAAAACAAAAGGCAAACTGGGAGAGAAAAGAAGAGGCCAAAATCATCCGCACCGCTTTCTTTTTTCTTTTTCTCCAATGGGACAAAAGGTTACAGCATGACGGGGTAGGTGTCAGGTGATGTGTGACTAGTCCAAATTAAAGATGACATAATGGCGGGGGCCCGGATGGGGTCCAAACTGGGGCTCGACTTAGTGCAAGGGTGGGGGCAGGCCATGGCAACGAAGTCGAGATGGGCCACGCTGGGCCAGGCTGCGACTGGGCAGCAGGGGGCTACCCTGCAGGCTCCTCCATATGGAATGTGTTAGCCTAGCGAATGCTAATGAAATGCAGGCTGACGTCAGGCAGGCACCCACCCATTGTTTTGTTGCTTAATTTGTTATAATATTTGTCTTATAAATAAGGATTGTGCCTGAACAGACACAGAATAAGGAGCTGTGAATCTACAAGCCAGGCATCAGCGGAAGAGGCAATAAGTTAAGGCCTGTACATTCACTGTGTAGGTACAATAAAGCTAGGGTTCTGAGCATAAGTACCAACACAAGATGAGCAAGAGCCCTAATAAATTAGTAGTTGGAAGTATCATGAAGAATACAACTTTCTGTTGAATGCAATTGCTGGCATTTCACGCTTTGAAGCTTGAAACGCAGAAAAGCTTGAAAAGTTGACAGAGTCAACGCACACAAAGTGCCTCACAGACTGCGACACTCCTCTGACGGCCTCAACCATAGACTTAACATGTAATTTTGCCGCTCCTGACACTGACGTTTGGGGCGGTGTGAATGTACCATAACACAATTCAGCTTGAACTACCATGTCAGAGTCTCCAGAATACACTATGAGGCCTACCTGTCAAACAGACAACAGTTTTTGAGACCGAAGAGTTATATGTCTGACCAGGTGATCAGCAGTGCAGGAAAACTACCCCCAACATTTCCTTTCATTCTTTTTGCTTCTGGCCATTTATATAATATTGTGACACGATTCAAAATTACACCTGCAGCTGCTTGCTTGTTTAATGCATCCTCTTTTATCATTCCTACAGTATGTGATGCTTATTTGCAGTACCTCCTGCCCATTTTATTCTTAACCTACAGAGAAATCTACCAAAAATAGTCACAAAGTTGCACTTTTAGGAATGCTTTTGCTTTTCCAAAAAGTAGTTTTTCAGTAACTGATCACCACCTGGACATATGGCAGAAGTCATTTAGCTCAAAAGAAAGGGATATGAAGTGAAACAAGGTAGTTGTAAAGCAAAAGAATGAGAGAAAAATTAAACAGGTGAACAGCTATAGACCAAATAAAGACTAGAAGAAAGCTGAATAAAGAAAGGAGAAGAAAAATGGAGAAGTCTAAGCAGTGCTCTTCTCTTTCGTTCTTCTTTTTTCTCCCTTTTTCACTCTGACCTGTCAATTCTGTGGTGCTTTATTGGCATGAGTAATGATGGGATATGTTGCCAGGGTAATTACATAGCACATTAAAGGGTTTCATAAACATTACAGTTCCTCCTTTGCTCGGTGGCAAGGCTAAAGGGGCATGAAGAGGGGAAAAAAAAGGAAAGGGAGAACCGGACACAGCGAGAGGGCTCAGAAGCAACACCAAGTGGAGCAGAAAGAAAGATGGAAGAAGAGAGGGCAGTAAGTATGGAGGAGTTGAAAAAGCAGGAGAGTAGAAGAGATGAATAGAGAGGATGACAGTAGTGAAAGTTACCATGTGCATGGATTCCATTGCTGAGCGCCTGAACATGAAACAGGGGGGGAAAAAAGTACGCCGGACCAGCGTCCAACACAAACCACAGCTGCAATTCACATCATAGTGCATTGAAAGTGACAGGATAACTCTCTCACATACATACATGTAGGCACAAAACACAAATGGGTACACACTCCTGTTGACACACACTTTGCATATACCCAGGCAATGACTGTTCATGTTTTTCAAGCCACAAATCCCACAGTTTCAGCTGTGCACAGTCTGTCGCTGAGGGTCATGCCACACACTCTCAACCAAACACACACAACCACAAGGACCATAATTAAACAAACATCCATCCACTTGCTGAACATTGCATATTTATGTACAACCTCATTGGTCAAAAGCAATTAACTTATACACACTCTCAGAGCTCCACGAGCGGTTCCCACCAATCAGTGTCAAGCGGCATGCAGCGCCACGCCTGCATTTAATCTGCATCATGCAGGTTTTGCTGTGTTTATGCCATAGTGTTGTTGCATCTGTCTTCAGTTTTGTGCAGCTAAATGTATTACTCAGACTGTCCCTGTTGTTTATGAAATTCATTTCTGTGTCTGCTTTAACTCTGCTGGGATGTTCTTGAATAGTTGGCTCTGGTCACAAGGTCCTGTCATGAGTTCTAGAAGAGAATAATTTATGAACCAGGTGCACAAAGATGGTGCCTTCCAAGGTTGATGTCTTTATGATTTTAGCATACCGCTTCATCGATGCAAAATGGCCAAGCTTCCAACAAACAAGTCCTGCCAGATGGCCCAGAGGCAAGGATGCGACTGTGTTGCTGCTGGATCACATGTATTATTGGATGTTTTCTAAGCATTGGTTTATATAAAAGAAGCAGATTTTTGGTATTATTGAGCATTTTATTAGACCTCACCCACAACAGTGACAATAAATGGCTTAAATCACAAAATAAATTACAGTTTTGAAAAGTGCACTGCTAAAAAGGCAGGTGTAGATTTAGGGGATCAACTGTGTAGGCATTATCTACTCCAAATAACCAAAGTTTGGCACAAGCCAGATTACTTGAATAATTACTCTGACTTGGTTCCAAAGCTGCATCAAATCCTCCAACCTAAAAGTGTCAAAGTAAAGTTATTCCAGTGCTTTAGTTGGGCTATGTATAGAGACAACAGCTGCAACGGATTCTGCAATGAAGCCGAGCAAACGTTCATATTCGCTGGATTAATCTAGCAAAGACAGAGAAGGGAGCAGGCTATGCACCACCAACATCGCTGCTAATAAAAACAATATTTTTCTTTTCTATTCATCTCAGCCCAGGCTCACTGTTGCTCTCTGCTAATTAATTCCTGGTCTCACTTAACTGCAGCTGTCGATTCTCTCATCTTGCAGACGCGAACAAGTGGCAAACAGGTTCTTATTTCAAAGCCAAGCACACTGTACACATTCCTTAACTTAGCATGGGCCCCTCTGTCATCAAAGGGCCTTTATTAAGTGTCTCATACATTTACACATTGGGGAACAGTTTAAACTTGGCCCATGATTAACGGAGTGGGGATATCTATTCCAGATACCAATGTTAGGCTGACATCTCAACATCTGATGAGAAGTTTAGGGTCCATGTCTGCAGGTATTAATCAAAGCCACAAGGCTCATTCTCCCTCCACAGATCTTGCATATGCAGAGGCCAACCCACCCATCCAAACATATACAGCTCACGCCTCATACACAAACCTAATTGGATGCAATCCACTGCACTTGACACATCTGAAAACTCAAAATCCGAGCAGTGTGTCACCAGGATGATGGATTGCATTCAGACTGTTTAAAGTTTTCAGGATTTCAAACACAGAGTTAACAGCAGGGGGGTAACATTGCCTGTTGGCCAGCTTGTGTTTGAAAAAAGTCCAAGCCTAGCCATTTTTACACTTGACATCTTCACCACACCTCCACATTTGCATGCAGAACTGCGTTAATGAGTCAACAACTGGCCCTCAGCTCAGAACACTCCAGGCTCTGCATTAGGTTGTACTCTAGTCACCCAGAACACAGAGTCATGCATGGTGACCTTTGGGTCAGGCCATAATACCCTCATTTAATGAGAGTGCTGTTTGGGGATTTGTTGAGCTCCGATAGAGAAAGAGCGCGCGCACGCAGTGCACCCTGGGTCTTTGTCTGGGTGCTGACGGTATTGACAGGCACTGATCGATGTTAATTGCTAAACAGAATGGTCATATTGACCCAGCTCCCAGGATGAAGAAGGCTGTAGGCTGAGTCAAAGAGAAAGAAATATGAAGAAAGAGAAAGAGAGCAAGCAACCTAGACCTACAGAAGATGCAAACTGCTACAGACAAAAACCGCTCTCATTCACTTTAATGAGTCCAGCAAGGAACACAAAGGCACAATGTCCATCAATGGCAAGTCTGATCGACACACCAGAGGGCATATGCAAAATAATCTAAGATATCCTGTCACTTTGTGTGAATGTACAGGCAAGGAAATGTATAAATCAACTGTTTGGCAAAGTTAGGCTATGTGAGAAGAAGGTGATGTTGGGAGGAATGGAAGAGCAGGTTTGTGCATACTATGTGTGGGTGTGCGCCTTATTTGTGAGGATCAATAGGGAAAAGCTGCAGAGGCAAAGACATGAGCAATCGATTTGCTCACTCCAAACGGGGGTGGGGGGTAGAAGGAGCAGATTTGGAGGGGAAAAAGAAAAAAAAGACGAAGATTAGCAAGACAAAAGAGTCGACAGAGTATAAATGGAAGAAGAGATGTGTTGGATAAAGTGGATAAAAAGAAAACAAAACGTTTTGATAGTTGTTTTTTATATATAGGGTGGATTTAAATCTGCATTCATTTACGTTAGAGTATTTAGAAGTGCTTTAATGTAAATGGGTAGTTTAAACCAGCAGCATGTCCCTTAGAAGCTTTTTGGTTCAGGTGCAAAAATATGTCAGATTCTCTAAAAGTAAATTGACCCTAACGGGGATCAGAACTACACCTATCAGCCACTTTATCAAGTACTCCTGCTCAGGTGCTTGTTAACACAGCTACCAAATCAACCAATCACATGGTAGCAAGTCTACGCATTAAATGAGTGTTTCCCAACCTTTTTTGACTTGTGTACCTCCAGAGATATTTTATTATACCACAAGTACCCCCTTAGTCAAATGTGTTGATGATTCTCCAGAAGAAAATATAGCTGATTAAGAAATAAAAATAACTTTATTAAATCTCCCTAACTTCAACATTTATTTCTGAAGCTTTTTATTTATTTTTTTACTTCAAATGAAACACACACACATATATGCATTTATACATGTTATCATGAAACCAAATAAGCAATATGAAAATAAATACTAAGTATATTTTTAAAAAGTAAATAAACCTCCCTTTGTTATAACAAAACATGAACTATTTTGAATAAAGACATTTAAATAAAACACTGGAAAAAAAAAAAAACATTACAGTTTTACTTTGTTTTCCTCAAACCTATCTTTAAGGAGACACCTGAGCTTAGCAATCTTTGCAGAGTGTTTTCCAGGCTGTTCTTCACTTTCAGTCTGTTCCTCTGCTGGGTTTATTATTTAGTTGGGTATTTATTAAGCATAACACATCCCTGCCTGATTTTCTTCTACCATGACAAAGCTAAAATTGTCGAATGACCGATATCCATCATCTGAAAAATTTAATATTATTTTTATTATTATTCTTTCCATATACACCCTGTAATGTGCAGTTGCGACATACCACTAGGGGTATGTGTATTTCTGGTTGTCAGCCACTGCAGTAAAGCATCTAAAGTCTTGGAGACGGCATGCTGAAGTAGAAAACATTAGTTATGGATGTGGCATGGTGATTGGTGGCAGAAATTAGTCTATGGGAATTTTCACACAAAACCTTTTTTTTGTGTGTTCACATAGAATGAACTGAAGGATAGTAAATATCCAGTAAGACGTAGTTGTGGGGGCAACATTGCCTGCTGTTGCCTGATGATTCTACCTGTGTGATGCAGATGGCAGGGTGAGAATCTTGCATAAACAACGTGGAAGCCATGGCCTTATATCAACATTCCAGTTTGGTGGTGGTGTAAAAGCAATTTTTGGGACACCTTTAGGACCAAAATAGCATTATATTAACACCACAGCCTACCTCAGTACTGTTGCTGAACAAGTCAGCTGCTTTGGGACTGCAGTGTATACATTTACTAGTACTTATTTTCATCAGGACTATGCACCAGATCACAAGGATCAAACTCTTTTAAATTAGTTTTTTGAACATTGTGAGTTTTAGTTCTCCACTGGCCTCCATCGTCACCAAATAATCAATCCAAAAGGCTACCTTTGGAATGTGGTTGAACAGAAGATTTGCATTACGCATGAGCACCCTGTAAAATCTGAATCAATCCTGATTTTTTCATGTCAATAGTGACCAAAGTCTCTGAGGAATGTTTCCAACATTTTTGAATCTATGCCACAAAGGAACCAAACACGAAGCTGTATATACACTACCGTTCAAAAGTTTGGGGTCACATTGAAATGTCCTTATTTTTGAAGGAAAAGCACTGTACTTTTCAACGAAGATAACTTTAAACTAGTCTTAACTTTAAAGTAACACATGCTATACATTGCTAATGTGGTAAATGACTATTCTAGCTGCAAATGTCTGGTTTTTGGTGCAATATCTACATAGGTGTATAGAGGCCCATTTCCAGCAACTATCACTCCAGTGTTCTAATGGTACAATGTGTTTGCTCATTGGCTCAGAAGGCTAATTGATGATTAGAAAACCCTTGTGCAATCATGTTCACACATCTGAAAACAGTTTAGCTCGGTACAGAAGCTACAAAACTGACCTTCCTTTGAGCAGATTGAGTTTCTGGAGCATCACATTTGTGGGGTCAATTAAACGCTCAAAATGGCCAGAAAAAGAGAACTTTCATCTGAAACTCGACAGTCTATTCTTGTTCTTAGAAATGAAGGCTATTCCATGCGAGAAATTGCTAAGAAATTGAAGATTTCCTACAACGGTGTGTACTACTCCCTTCAGAGGACAGCACAAACAGGCTCTAACCAGAGTAGAAAAAGAAGTGGGAGGCCGCGTTGCACAACTGAGCAAGAAGATAAGTACATTAGAGTCTCTAGTTTGAGAAACAGACGCCTCACAGGTCCCCAACTGGCATCTTCATTAAATAGTACCCGCAAAACACCAGTGTCAACATCTACAGTGAAGAGGCGGCTGCGGGATTCTGGGCTTCAGGGCAGAGTGGCAAAGAAAAAGCCATATCTGAGACTGGCCAATAAAATAAAAAGATTAAGATGGGCAAAAGAACACAGACATTGGACAGAGGAAGACTGGAAAAAAGTGCTGTGGACGGATGAATCCAAGTTTGAGGTGTATGGATCACAAAGAAGAACGTTTGTGAGACGCAGAACAACTGAAAAGATTCTGGAAGAATTCCTGACGCCATCTGTTAAGCATGGTGTAGGAAATGTGATGGTCTGGGGTTGCTTTGGTGCTGGTAAGGTGGGAGATTTGTACAGGGTAAAAGGGATTCTGAATAAGGAAGGCTATCACTCCATTTTGCAACGCCATGCCATACCCAGTGGACAGCGCTTGATTGGAGCCAATTTCATCCTACAACAGGACAATGACCCAAAACACACCTCGAAATTGTGCAAGAAGTATTTAGAGAAGAAGCAGGCAGCTGGTATTCTATCGGTAATGGAGCGGCCAGCGCAGTCACCAGATTTGAACCCCGTTGAGCTGTTGTGGGAGCAGCTTGACCGTATGGTACGCAAGAAGTGCCCATCCAACCAATCCAAATTGTGGGAGCTGTTTCTAGAAGCGTGGGGTGCAATTTCTCCAGATTACCTCAACAAATTAACAGCTAGAATGCCAAAGGTCTGCAATGCTGTAATTGCTGCAAATGGAGGATTCTTTGATGAAAGCAAAGTTTGATGTAAAAACAATCTTATTTCAAATAAAAATCATTATTTCTAACCTTGTCAATGTCTTGACTCTATTTTTATTCATTTCACAACATATGGTGGTGAATAAGTGTGACTTTTCATGGAAAACACAAAATTGTTTGGGCGACCCCAAACTTTTGAACGCTAGTGTAATGATACGTCTATTGATGTATAGTAAATAATACAGTAAAGTTATATAATAGAATTTGAGTATTTTAATGAAAATGTATGTTCTGTTTATATAAAAGCAACCAGTAGTTTTAGTAAAGGATAAATTATTTGTTTATGCCAATAAACTGGTAGTAAGAAGGGGACAAAATGACCACATCTGGGTATTACTTAATGAAGGTGCAAAGTGACACAGACCTTCAGTCTCTCATCCATCTTCTGTTTTCTTTTTGCATTTCAAGTTCAATGTGAGGTCATACATACATATCAAATGTTAAGCATCACTAAACACAGTTTGTGTTATACATGTTAAAGGTTAAAACTCAGCTAAGATTATCTCACAATTCACATATTTCTAGCACTTTGTAAAAAAAAAAAAAAATCTTATGCATCTCATGAGTCTCCAGTGAATACTGGTCAAACCAATGCCACAAGACTGTGTGACGAACCCTTCCATCTTAAGAATACGAGACAGGTCCATACCTCATCACCGGAATGCGGTTCAAAACTCTCCCCACAACATTTACACTCATGTCCCTTTGCAGCGTTGTGGTGAGCAGAGAGAGAGAGAACGGTACCAGGACACAGGTGCATAGATGGAGAGCCAGTAGTTTGAAAGAAGGCCAACGGCTTGTCTGTAGTGCATGACTGGAAAAGCTTTCAACCACAGCACCCCTACCCAGAGGCCTGCACAACTTTGTCCAGTTGCAGAACACACACACACACACACACACACACACACACACCGTCTAACTTTCTTTCTCATGTTTGTGCAATCTGAAAGTATATTGTTGAAAGCCTTCACTTGGTGTCAACATAAATACCCCTAATACAGGCGGCCAACACCCTCCCACCTCTATCATACATAGCTTTCACACACACACAAACACACGCACACACACACACACACACACGATAATGCAAACACATAGGGAAATAATAGAGCGCAAAAGTGTGTACAGAATGTGTGTGTGAAAGAAAGGTATGGCAGGAGTGCTGTGTTGGCTTGGCTGACCGTCTGCGGTTGTGTGGCGGTGAGAGGGAGTTTTGGGAGCGCAGAGCGGGCGTTGCTGCCGAAATCCCTGAGAAATGTTCGTTTTGGATCCGTGTCCGTGCTTACATACCGCCCTCCCGACTGTCTTTCATTCTCCTTTTCATTTTATCCTCTTAAGGTTTAACTTAAAAGTTATGAAACGGGGAGTCAAAATACATCAGTTGAAGGGTGTGTGTGTGCGTGTGATAGAGAGAGAGAGAGAGAGAAAGAGAGAGAGAGAGAGAGAGAGAGGTGCACTGCCTCTGCACTTTCCATTTTCAAACCTGATTCTGGGGCCAAACTGAGGGTGCAAGGGCGAGGTTATCTTTAGGGGAGATAAGCAAGAAGTCCCCTTTCTCAATTGCAAATGTTCACCTGAATAAAACATCTTGAAGTTTTCTTTCAAGAATCATTTTTCATATTTTCTCTTTTTTCTGGATTGACTCCAGAACCCATTTGCGCTGAAACACAATTTGAATATTTTTTTCTTTTCTTTATTTTTTTTTCTCTGGGACGTGAATTACTCTTAGAGCCATGACATCATCTTCATTGTTTCCAGCGCATTTTGCTTGTTTTAGAAATTATCTTGAACACACGAACACCGAGATAAAGCAAAAACATTAGTTAGGTTGCATACTTAAAGAATGAAACGGTCTACCCTTCATTAGCAGATATTTTAATGCCGAGCCCAATACTTGTTAAAACTGATAGTTTTGCATTGGAAGTTTGGTTAGCATTGCATAGCGACCGACTAATCCCATTTTGATCCAATAAGTGTGCGTGTGTGCGTATGTGAGTGAGAGCGAAGGAGAGATACAGAGGGGAAAGGAGGGAGAAGGAGGCGGGAGGGAGGATTGATCAGCGTCTGTTAAAATCTTGTTCTGGTTTTTCTTGGAGTGAGGTCTGTGCCTGCCGACGCGCCTCTCCTGTGCAGCCCCCCTTCAAGAAGAGCTATTTTTTAAGAGGGAGGGAGGGAGACAGGAAAGAAACCTTTTTTATTTTTGAACGAGAGAAAGATCTGCATAATACCAGTGAAGTGGATAAAAGCGCACGGCTGGATTCCTTTTGCGTTCTCTCTTGCGTTTTTCTCCTCTGGTGTCTGAATGAAACGGGGAGGCAGAGACATGGGAGAGCAGCGGAGTGTAGATTTTGCTCTGTTCTGGGGGGTCGATCTGTCAGCGTGACTGAGTAAACATCTTTTGCCTTAAACTTTTATTCTTCATAATCTGGTGAGTTTCACTCCACCGCTCCTTTTTTGCGGCGCATATTTCCTTTTTCTTTCGGAAAGCCGCAGATACTTTAATGCCCCCCCACACACACACACACACACACACACACACACACTTTCAGAGAAACTGCCCTAAACTTTTCTGCGTTTAAAAAAAAATAAATAAGAAGATCGGATTGCATTTTCCCCCTTCAAACATTTTGGAGGTGATGTCATCGTGCTGTGTTTTGGCAGGTATTGTGTTGAGAGGGCGCAGAGGGGACTGCTGCAGCCAGGCGGTAACCAGCGGCTGAGTAGAGCCGGGGGGAGTCCGGAAAAATCAGGTGCAAAGTGCGGCATGTCATTTCCTCGCTGTGTTGCGGGTGGCTGACTCTGCCACCCAGTCGCAGCTGCTCCCATCCTCTCAAGCCACCTCCTACCTCCATCATCCCCCCCCCCCCTTTTTTTTTATTACCCCCTAATCCAGGACTGCCCATATACTACCATCTGAGCTGGACCGCTCCAGGACCTTATCAGCAACTCTCTGGAACAACGCTAGCGGGTGTCACCTGAACTACAGACCCGCTTCGCGGATCGAGGTGCAGACATGACTGAGATCGCATTGCATTACCCTGCGCCCACAGAGCCCCATTATCCAGGTCGCCGTTTGCTCCAGCAGCCAGCCCAGGAAACTCATTTCCAAGACCTACAGAACCTGCACAGTTTGGATTAAACCTGCCCACTACTCCTGTCTGTGGAACGCAGCGAGTGCGGATTTGTTACCCGGTTTTCTACTGTTGCACCGAAAACTTTTAAGCACTGGATTACGCATCTGTTTCTGAGGGTCAGCTAGGTCGATTGGTGCAGGCAATTTGTGAAACGTGAACGCGCTTTCACCTGTTCGTCTCTCTGTCGGGGACGCGCAGCCCATTTGCTGCCCCCGCCCATCTGTCCCTCCACCGGTCAGGACAGCTGTTAAAGGTTGTCCTGCGGTCATCATTCACCCCGTCTCGTCTGTGTCATTCACACCGGTAGGACCGGAGCACGCCGCTGCCGATGCCAACAGGAGTGACCACTGACTCTTTGGAAGGCATCCATCAGGTGCACAGCATAAAGGGAGAATCTCTACACTGTCGGACTGGCTCAGACCAAGCAAGGAGACCGTCTCTGGGCCAAGTTCCATAGTGGAGGGGGGAAGCAATGTGGTCCCTTCTTTCCACGTTGACCGTCTTGTAAGTCCCTTTTTTAATTTTTCTGGGTAGGTCCTGTTGCTCTGGTCAAAAGTTTTGCAAGGTCAGGGTAGTACAGTATAAAAATGAGGGTTGCAACGTCTAAGGGTTACATCATTCACACAAAAGACATATTTCAAGGATCTATTTGATTGGCTTACAGTTCAGGGCCACTGGGTCTGAGTCAGGGCCTTCTTACTCATAAACCTGCCACAAACATCTCCATCACCATCTGCACTCACTTTGGGGATGGCCAGACAGGCTTAACATGGATCAGTGTTCCTTTTCGTGAAAGAAAATGTGGTTTTTTTCCCTGTTTTGAATATTTTAAAAGCTGAATGAAATAGCACAGAGTATATCAGGTGGGATGTAAAAATTATCGTCCCAACAACTAATATATGGAAACGACAATTAATGATTTGGGAGGACGCTGCAGATTTAAGGTGTGCCTTGTCAAAAGTCAGGGGATTTATTTTTCTTCCTTTGTGTTGGCTGTTCGTCTCCCAGATGGCAGTCATCTCTAGATACTTCTCATTCCTTACACAACCTGGACAGGGTGTGTGCTGCAGCTTGTGTCTCTTTGCCTTCCTCTCACCTAACTGACTAAATATGTCTTCTTTTCTTGCCCATACCACTTCTTTTTTTTCCACAGATACCATCTCAGATTAAAAAAGTAGAAATTAATAACTGATGAATGACGGTGCCCCTGGCGGCATCTGAAGACATTCTTTTTATTTAGTCTGCTTCTCTCCAAATCAACTTTTTATTAATTTCCACCTCACTTACTGGTATTACCACTGTTACATTTCATCCTGCAGATGCAGTTTATTCTTGTTGAAGCATTTGGTCTAGTCAACCTGTTATTTCCGTGACTTTTTCAAACCTTAGCTGCATCACTGGGCCCCTAATGCTGCTTATATCCCCACAAGTCTAATCAAAACTTTAAAAGGGGGGCTGCTTGCAGCACATTTGAAACTTTTGAACTTTGCTGAAGCCTACTGCTCCAACTTTGGCGTACCACGTAAACCACTGCTACACACGGCTAAAACCACCGCTCTGTGCCGAGTCCCACAGGTCGACCACTCTTCTCCCCACTGGTGCCCAGTCCACAGCGCTGAGGCCTACTCGCCTAACCGCAGCCTCCATATGGTTGATCTGCTGGGACGTAGGTTTATGATGTCAGATGGCTGCTTATTTTGGCAATGGGCCCGGGCACATCGGGCTTTCCCACTCTCTCCCCTACCTCTTTCTGTCCTTATTCCTCTTGAATTTTTTACTCTGCACTCTCTTATTTTCTCATGCTTCTCATCCCTCCCCCCACCGCCGGCTGATCCCGTCTCCCTCTTTCCTCTCTCCTTCTCCTTCTCTCTGTAGCTGGCATAATATGGAGTGTCTGTGGTTTTTGTGGGAGCAGGGGAATCCAGCGCAGAGGCACTTTTCCTACAGTGTCCTCGGCAGCGGTGCAGCCGTGGTGTTTTAACAGCTGAGAGTCCTCACAATGCACAGGCGCTCTGGTTTTTTCGGCTGCGCAGGCAGAAAGTGAGGGCCAATGTGCCGCTGCATTTCCCAGGATGTCTGAATCTATTAGGACGACCAGGAGCAATCAACAACACCGGCCAAGATGATTTTGATGCCATATGTGTATGATTCGGGAGAGAGCGACATGTTATACAGCATGTATAAACACCTTCTTTTTCCAACTAATTGCTTTTTTGTCCATTTCTCATCTCGCTCTACACTTTGTGGTTGGACCTCTGTTGATAGTTTGCCCAGTTTTGTCCTTCCTGCCTTGAGATGTGTAACCTCAGGGCTTTTTGACCTCATCGCCTTTGCCTCCCATCGTTACATCTGCCTTTTCTTTTAGATGTTATCTTCAGTCTGCCATCAGCCCTTTTCAGCTTAATCTCTCTTTTATTTACTCTCACATTAGCTTCCACAGCCCTTCTTTCAGCCCGGGCTGCTGTGTACCTCTCGGTCTACCTTTCCTCTTCTCTTTGCTATCTGCCTCTCTCAGCATGTCTCTGCTTAGACCCAGCTGTCAGCTGTCTGCTCCTCCTGTATACACATATTCACCCTGCACACATCTGCACATCTGTGTGCGTACCCATGACAGTGTGGAGGAGTTACCCTTGCTAACCCTAAACATAAAGAAAGATTGGAGGCAGGGGGGATGATAGGAGAAAGGTAGAGTAGAGAGAAATGATGGGGAGGGAGAGATAAACTCAGCAAGCTACAGGGAGGACTATGAGCCAGAGAAAAAGAGAGAGAAGAAGCATGCAGAAAGATAGCAAAAGATGAGGTGGAGAAAGACAAAATTCATAGAATTGCTTTTCAGCCCACACACTTGGTTCTGAACTCCATCAAGTGTTCAGCCACTAATTCAGAGCTGCTCAAGGACTGCCAAAGGAGATTTTGCAACACAATCACTCCCTTACAAAAGCCGTAAATAACGTGTGATACATTCAAGGTCAAGGTCTACATGTCAATTAAGCAATGCAAGAAAGTGAGAAATTTTTTTAATTCTAAGTATAACCAGCTGTTTCTTCTGTTCTATATAAAAAACATTAACTAGTTGGACAACTAATAAATTTCAGGTCGACAAAACAAAAACTTTTGTACTATGCCACCATTAATCATTTTTCCACACGTCTTAGCTCTTGTTCACACATATTCCAAGCATCTCTAAACGTAACCACAATTCACCGCTGTTGGAAGCCACATCACAGCTGAATGAACACCTGTAGTCCAGCGCAGCTGTCTACATACACGGAGCGGCCAAATTAGCCAGCCCATTTCCTTAGATGTTCGAACCAAAAACGTGTTCTACTTGTCTCGGCATGTTTGCCATGTCGGTGTTGGTCCAGCCAGGTCATTTGTGGGCCAGATTTTTGGAAGGGCAAAAGTCACAGACAGGTCAGAAAGTAGGTTCGGACTACAGGCTGGTAGCATTACCGTAAACACTGCTCTGGGTGTTGTCTGTCTTTCTATTCCTGGACATCTGCCGGTCCGTATGTCAAGTCGTTGTGCCAACCTCACACCCAGGAGTGTGAGTAATCACCCAAGAAGGAAATGAGATGTCGAACAGAAAAGAGAGGAAAAGAAAGAAATGGAAATGATGGTGTCATGCCCCACTCTTCCAAAAATTTATATTTCTTAACTCATCTGTTTCTGCTTTTTCCAGATGTATCCAGATGTTACTGGTGATGTGCAATCCATTGCAGGTGAGAGACGGCAGGCCTCACAAATGAGTGATTGTGTAGTGTGAAGGACGTTTTGTATATTAATTTTATGCACAGTTCTTCAAACATCTTCACAATCCTCTGCCAAACTGCGGATGTGCTTGTGGGTGATCCAGCAGGTACTTGGCGTGGATGGAGTCAACTTCAGTGTGCATGTGGAGAACCAGACGCAGGTGCGAGACACCATGAGTCGGAGACATCACCGAGTCTACCAGCTCTACAGCCGTACCAGTGGCAAGCATGTCCAGGTGCTGGGACGCAGGATCAGTGCCAAGGGAGAAGATGGAGACAAATATGGTAAGACACAAACACACATGTACAGTGAAAAGAAGGCTAAGGCTTCATTGCGAAATGCGCTCAAGCCCTATTTGCACAGGCAGATCCACACCTTTAGAAGATGGTGTTACATTGCAAGCCAATTTTATTGCATATTTTTAATGGAACAGACCGACACCAAGTTGCAAAAAAAGAAATGAACACACTGTTTTGTTTCGGGGTTTTTTCAAAGGTTTGTTGTAGAACATTAGTGAACCGTCGGCATCATAAAGTTTAAGGAACACTGCAGACAGATCAAGGATAAAGCAGTGGATCATTTTAAAGCTGGATTGCAAATATAAATAATACTGCTCAATCCATCATCCAAAAATGGAAGCAGAACACAGGGCTATTCTAGAACAAAAACCTGTTGAAGGCAGCCGAAAACTTAAGATCGGGCTAAAGGTTTAATTTTCCACAGGACAGCCAGAGCTGCAATTGAATGGTTTCAGTGGTCTCCAACCCTGGTCCCCGAGACAAACTGTCCTGCAGGTTTTAAATGCAACCCTGCCCCAACACAGTTTAATCAGATAGCTGAATCACCTCTTCAGCATGCCATCAAGATTGGGAAACACCTGGTAATGAACTATTAATTAATCTTTTTAATGGAGCGGGCACACATCTAAAACCTACAGGACAGTAGATCTTGAGTTATATTCTGAAGCACCTTGAATTGCCTTGTGTTGAAAGTGTGCTATACAAATAAAATTGCCTTGGCTTGCGTTGCCTTATGTTAGATTAGCCCAGCCAAAGTAAAAAAAAAGGAAATGGCTGTTTGTAGAACCTATCAATACAATCTATTCTATTTTTCAAAGAATAATGAGCAAAAATGTCAGTCCCTAGATGTCTAAAGCTGATTGATACATATGCGAAAGACTGCTATATTTTGGGCGAAAGTTGATTTTACAGAGTATTTACTCACAAAAGAGGCTGAATACACATACACGCCACGCTGTTCAGGCCTATATTTGCACATTTTACGCCCCACAATGGTGAACTACTTTGTGTTTGTCGACCATATAAATTGGCACAAAAATAAATTGAAGTTTGGGATTGTATTGTGACAAAATGTGATAAAGTTCAAGGGCTGTGAATACTTTTGTGAGTCACTGTAAGAACAAAGACTTAAAAGTTGACCAAATGCATGCATCATTGAAGATGCACATAAAAGCACACATACAGGCCTTCCATGGCTTTGACAAAGGGGCAGTGAAGCTTGTCTTGGGAGTACAAAGACCACATTGACTTGCTGCAGACTCAATGATTCACAAGAGAGAAGACATGGAGAGAAAAGGTGTTACTAAAGAAAAAAGTGTGAGCTAAAGGAAGAAGCCTAGCAGATAGAGCATCGGACTGAGTGTTAAAACTCATCTCTTTCATTGATCCAATTATTGATTTTTCATCCTTCCTGTTGTCTCCTCTGGATTTTAAACAGCAGGCTTTTTTTCCCTCCCTCCATCTATCGTCTGACACTCTCGCGATCCATCCCCCAACATCTTTCGCCCCTCCTGCTTGATGTGTAATGACGGCTAAACCATTATTAAACAGCAAATAATCAATTAAGGTTTTCCTTAAAGCTTCATATTTCTGTATGTTGGCTAATCCTTTCTATTCATTACAGGTCAGTTTAGGCACAGCATGGTACCACACATGCAGAGATGCACCTGTTTTTATATGAACATTTAAAACATAACCTGACTAAAACCCTTCCGACAATTAGACCAGTAATTTCTTCATTGGAACTGGAAGCACAGAGAATAAAACAGAAACAAGTGTATGACAGTAAAAAGATGAAGAGGAAGAGCAAAAGGGAGATGAGAAGACAGTTGGGGGAAGAGAGATGAAGGGGGCAAGAGGGAGGGAGGTATTGATTTCTGCTGACCCCTTTGTTGACTAAGGTCATGTAGGAACCATTTTAGGATTTATTTTTAAACAGGCACAAACACTCTCTAAAGGTGGGTAGTTAGTGAAGCGGGAACATGCTGCCTGGAAGGTTGAACACACATGGTGCACCTGCACACAAAAACACAAAGGGAACAGGAGCACATGAACACTCCTTGAAACAACAGGATCACAAACACTCAGACTGAGTGTTCTTTGGCTCCCCTTGGCTGCCTTTATTCTCTCGACTGTTATTTTTTTTTACTTTTTTTTTTTTCTCAAGTCCCATGTGCAGTCAAGAGTTCTCACATCCATGTGTGTGATCAAGCTTTTCTAACACAAATCTGTCCTGCCAGAGAGATTTACATCTGTCTGTGATTTATTAGCGCAGGTAAAAGGAGCTATGAATCTCTATTATGTGACAAAGTGGGAAAAAATGGCTGGTCTTATTTAATGTTAGTCTGATATTTTAAAGAAAGTCTCTTGCAAAAGTGCTCATACCATTTTAAATAGTTTTTCCATATAGTAACCCCAAACTGCAAAGCAGCACAAAACTGTAAATTGGATGGAAAAAGTACACAGGATTTTCAACAGTTTTGCAAATGAAAATCTAAAAGTATGACATGTGCCTGCAGTCAATCCCATTTACTCTGAATGTAACATCGCCCTAAACACACCATCCCAGTGATTAAACACTGTAGTGGCAGCATCATTCTGTGGGGAGGCTCGTCTTTGGAAGGCACTGGGAACTAAGTGAAAGCACTTTGCTGGAAGAACACCTTTTAGATGATGCAAACCTGTAACTGAATAGTTTAGAACAAAGAATAATCATGATTTTAAATGGCTCGGTCAAAGTTCAAACTTTAAACAACTTGATCATTTATTTATAGATGTTCTCTTTCAGTCCAACTGAGCTATGTTGCAAAGATTGCCAGGCATGTATTTTAGTCTTAATGTGTAAAGCTGGTAGAGACATACCCCAAAGGATTTAATTGAAATTGTGGAGAAAGTTCTGGTAAACAGTCCCTCCAGGATCTCGAGACTTTGCGATCACAACTATTAATGCAAATTCAGCCAATCCACGACAATTCTGCATGTCTTGCAGTTTTATCCAATTATCGCCACTTTAACGCATATTTGACCAATTGTAACTCTCCTTTTTATTAACATGTCTGATAGCGTTGCATATAATTTACACTCCCTGTTTCTTATATGAAAGGTATCAAGAATAAAATGTGTTACATTTTCATTTTGCCAAGGAAGGTCATACGGGGTACAGTATCTTCGTTTCAGTCTAAAAAAATCCATAACCTTTTGGTTAAATTTGCCATTTTGAATCCAAAATAGGTAACCTATGGGATTCGTGTAGGTCGGATGTAAACAGTGACACATGACCTGCACGGACACAGCAGCGGGCGGTGAGTTTTCAGTTGAACAGTCTCTATCTGACTGACAGGAGCTGTAGTTTCAATTACTTTTTACATCTGGAGAGTTATTAAGGAATAAAAACTATTTAGACTACCTCAAGTCTTGTTTCCTTTTGTTTTATTTTCCAAGTGATTGGCAAAAAACAAAAGAAAATCACAAAAAAAAATATTGTAACTTGTGTTGTAACTTTTCACAAAAACTGCTGTAACATCAGGCATTTTAAGCCGCAATAATCACAAAAAAGTGGCGCAAAATCCTGGAGGGACTGACTAAACATCAGAATTAAAGAAACCTTTAATTGAGAGGCAAAATGTCTTTAATTAACAGGAGTTCAGTTGCCTTCTACTTAAGCACTTAGGGGGGGTTCTACTAAATATTCACTCATTATGATGCACAACTTCTTTTTCTATCACATGAAATCCCAATAAAGTAAATGGAAGTTTGTGCTTATAGAGAGACAAAATGTGAAAATGTTCCAGTCGTATGGATACAGTGAAGACACTGTATTATAGTGTGAATTAATTTTAAATTGAATTTCTTTTAAGTATTGCTTTTTCCTGTTGTAATAGATCCCAAGAAGCCGTAAGCAAAAGGAGTATAAAAGATTTGAGTTCTTCTCCGAATTGTCAGATTAAATGAAGGATTCTTTCAAATCTACAGACTATTAACATAAAGACATTAATGCTCTATTTTTTATTTTTGCACACTTGCATCTCTAATGTCTGTCTGTTTCTCTGTCTGTCCCTTAATAAGCCCAGCTTGTAGTGGAGGCAGACACCTTTGGTAGCCAGGTGAGAATCCGAGGCAAAGAAACCAACTTCTACCTTTGCATGAACCGCCGTGGGAAGCTGGTGGGAAAGGTGAGAAGTTTCAGATGTGTTAATTAAACAGTATCTCAAAAGTTCTTCACAGGCCTGTCTTTATGTCTTTGTGTATATACCTGTGGGTTTTTTCTTTCTCTCTCTCTCAGAAGGCCAGTAACCGAAGCGCAGACTGCGTCTTTGTAGAAATGGTCCTTGAAAACCACTACACAGCTTTGATGTCGGCACGCTACACGGGCTGGTATGTCGGTTTCACAAAAAGGGGGCGTCCTCGCCGGGGACCCCACACGCTCCCCAACCAGCAGGACGTACACTTTATGAAACGCTTCCCGCCGGGGGAACAGCCTGACCTCACCACACCCTTCCGCTTTACGACCATCAGCAAGCGGGTCAAAAGGGTCCGCAACACCGGGTCGCACTAGTAAGGACTAATGCTAGCACCCAATGTCTTGAGGAGCAAAAGCCTCACCCTGAGTCTCCAAATGGCTAACCCAGTCATCTCTTCTGTTGCACTCGACTGATCGTCTATCCCTTTGTTGGGACAAATATTGACCAGAAACTAGATGAATCATTAATGGGGTTCAGCTTTAAGAATCCTAATTCAACACTCCAAGCCCCTGGTTAGTCATAATTTCTCTAACTTTTATTTCTCTTACTGGACCAACTGGACTGAACCTCCAGTAATGCTGGAAAATCAAAAACAGTAACAGAGAGCCCTAAGGTCAGTTGAAGTCCAAAGCACGACAAAGGCCTTAATTCCACAACCACATAAACCAAATCCCAACCATAAACTTGTTTGCTGCTCTGGACCAGTTGGACTATGTCAAGTGTGGGATTACAACTGGACCATACAGAGAGAGCATGGCTGGGAAAAGACTAGCTGAACAAGACAATGAGTGCTTAGCCCATTGACAAAGGGAAAATTGGGACTGGAAAAATGTTCAAGAGGAAACAGAGATAGAGCAATCTGCATGGACCCAGAGGACATATAATGGACTGTTGATATGTGACGCACTTATCTGTCTCACTACTTAACTGGTGGGAACCTGTGAGACGGTTGGACAAAAGGCAGGAAACTAAAAGGATGAATGAAGAAATATTAGAGTGAATGACACTGAATATATGCATGTTCTTGAGAGGATGACAAGGAAATGTGTATTGCATGAGAGCTTGGAGATAAAATCACAAGAGGTTCTGGAAGTGGACCGTGCTGTCCCTGCATGAGCCAGGACATTTCAGTGCAGGGACTAATGCTTTAAGAACTGGAATGTTCTCAATAAACCAAGCTGCACCAAATTGTGCCAACCAATCACTGCAAACCAAACCAACCACAACCAAAGACAACTGGAGACTTCCTTTATGATTCCTCTCCTTCCTTTGCCTCCCCCGAGGACACTACGTCCACAGCTTTAAGGTGCAGAAGGTGATAAGTGCTTGGCTAAGCCCAGTGGGGAAGGTGCCTTCTCTAATGGCATTGCTATAGAAACGACCCAGGGGATGATGCTCCTGTGAGATACCGTGGATACAGAGTGCTGCTACCAGGACATTCACTGGTGCAATCTAAAGTCTCATGCATACACACAGGGGAAGAAAAATTAAAGGGAACAATTTATTGAAAGTATAAATATATATTATATATTAAAGAAAGACAGCAACGTAAATAAGCAATCTTACTATGATGGTTACTATAATTATTATGATAAAATTATTTCATTTATTTATTTCAGCTCTGTGTGCAGCAGTCTTTCTTGACTCAGTAAACCTTTCAGAAACATGTTTAATGTCTCCTGGCTTCTTTTGAACATCTTTATCACTTTCTCTTTTCACTGCAACTCCAACAGAGATTAAGATCCATTTGCTAACTTGCAAAAATTTAGTTTACAACCAAATGGCCAACAATTGACTAGCTCCATTTATTAAAATAATATTGGTGTGGTCACGTTTCTAGCTGATGTTTTATTTGTATTTTTTTTTTTTTTAATGGGGGCGCATGGTAAAGGTGACCAACACAATTCAATATAACTTGCAAAACTATACATAAAACTATACATATAGAATGGTCATATAATAAACGAAACGGTAGTATACAGTACATTTGATTCCTTTTTAAGTTCTTGTCGATTGAAATCCTCTCATTGTGAACATCATGGTAGATTTGTGGGAGGGGGGGGGGGGGTCAATTGTTTTTCTTTGTCTCAGTCTGCAATGATTTTGAAACATTCAACTTTACTGATTTTAAAAGAGTTGAGTGAAAAAACTTAACATTTATGGATGCTTATTGGCTCACTGGCCCTTGTGGATAAAGTTAGGACCATTCAAGAAGCTCAAGGTTACTTTATCCATTCCAAAGTTAGTTATGTGTTTGGGATCATTATCCATGCAGCTGTGTTTCAACCAGCTGAACTGAACTGTTACCCTTGGTTTCCATTAGTTAGGCCATTCAAAAACAACCCAGGAACCACAAGGTCCATCATAAAATTGAATGTTCCTAAACATTGGTGTCACCGTACATATAATTAGCAAAGTTTCATTTTATCAAGCATACATTTTCACTCAAAATTGGAATTTTTTTTAGTTTATTCAAGTATAACTTAAGACATTGAGCTGCTGTGGTGGATGTCTGCGTTCTCTGAGTACTTCTCTAATTTACATTTTTATTTATTGAAAAATATCTGAAGTATTCTTCAATAAACTTGTAATGAAATGTTCCAACTTAGTACAAAGAAGTGTACATGACTAAGATGAACTTCAAGTATACTACTTTTTGTTAATGGCACTGAGTTCTACATCAGACTAATAACATGTTGGTCAAGTAAAAAGTGACTGCTCCAAAATCAAAACAATCAAATAATTGCCTGTGTGGAGAAATGTTCAAGACTGAGCTGTTTGTTCACAATGACACATGGTGTCGTTGGAGAAATCGAGTTGGGGCTTCCAAACCTTAGAAGAGTCAAGCATGATTAGTTTAATGCAAAGCGTATTTTTCCAGCCAGAGATACCTGTGCATTGCACAAAATGGGCTGAATGACAAAGGTTTAGTGCATCCAAACTCCTTAGCATAAGTCAAAGAGACTCCAACTCCAGTCCTCAAGGGCCAGTGCCCTGCAACTTTTAATGGTGTCACTGCTTTAACACACCTGAATCAATAAGACCATTAGCAGGACTCTGGATAACTTGTCTACATACTTAGGATCTAATTCCACTGTTTGATTCATGCGTGTTGGACCAGCAGCTTGTGTAAAAGATGCCGGACATGGGCCCTCAAGGACCCGACACCTGTGAATGTTTGAAACTTGGACCCAACCTTTGTTTCAGTTAGCACAATAATCCCAAACAAGCATCAAAATGTGTTTTGGAGTGGCTTATGCCTGCTTACATTGAACTTCTGGAATTGCCCTGACCGTAACACATTTAGGGACTATACTTTAAGATAATGGTCAAACATTTGGCCAAAATTATACCAGGACATTTACCCAAATGTTATTTGGGGTTCATGTGTACTACATATTTGAGCTTGTGTGAAATAGACACAATCCACTTCAAATAAAAATAAATAAAAAAATCTGTGAAGCTGCACATTTTTATTGCAGTCTCCCAAACATTTATTTAACTAATCTGTCCAAATGCATCATTTCAAGTCTTATATAAATAAGACATGCCAATGAGAGCATGTAGATGTTTCGCTGAAAGTATATGAATTACCTACAGTGTACACACCAAAATATTGAATCTTTTTTTCTCAATGATTGTGTTAGATATTGGTGGGAAAGATACTGAATCTATGAAAAGAACTGTTTTATGGTAATGCTGTGTTTGGGTAATTCTTTCTTACTCTGATTGTTACAATTCATTCATACCAATGATTATTACTTTTCTGCCTCTGCATAGTAGATTTATCAAAGTTCTCAATGCCAGTGTTACAAGCCAATGGTAGATTAAACCAAAAAAGTAGGAAAATCTTTGCTGCTCCAACCAACAGGAGAGCTGTTAAGAATTTTGACAGCAGGCTACTGTATGACCTGAAAGCTGCTTTTGAGGTGAAATCAAGTTTAAACATTGGAAAACTTCAGTGTAATAGATATGGTTTGTGCCAATAAAGCTTGTTTAAAATATTAGGTTGACATTTAACCAATCTTACAGTGCAACCAAATTTCACAAATGTGCACCTTAATTTCATTTCTTATACATTTTAAAAAAGGATAGCATAAATTGACCTCACAGTAGTGAACAATTTTTTTTCTTGTCGTTTTATTCCCGCTCTTGCTCCATCCCTTCCCTTCCTTCCCAATCCTAGCAGGAGGTCACAGAAGAGATGTCACTGCCAAATGACCCAATCACTTCAGCAGACACAAACAGCTGACTCAGGGGGGGAATTAAAGGGTTGCACCAGAGGATTCCTATTGAAAAGCAACAAGAATCTGAACCGGAGGGGGTGTATGAGGAGGAGACAGTGAGGTGGAAGAGAAAATGGGTGTGGGATAAAGAAGAGCAAGTAAGGGAGTAAGGAAAGGGGGGGTTGCTGGTTTAAGTTTTTCATTTCTGGAACATTGCTTCAGTTCCACTCGGGAATGATGGAAATATTCCATGTAGCCAAACCCAGAGTGGAAGGTGTATGGTAATCATGTCGGGGAAGGAATGCCAAATATGTGCGTGAGAACGGAGCTGTGACCTGAGAGCTGCAGGAATTATGGGCCAAAATCCCACAGACCCAAAGGAAGCGCACACACACCCATACCCAACACATACACACATCATTTATTAACGGTGCTCCACCAAGTGCAAATCTGTCCCACATAACTTATAGTCAGAATTGAAAACATTCAGTCTACTGACCGAAACAGAGCTGTAGATACCATCCCCTCTTGGCAAGTCAACTCATTTAGACTGGAGGAGAAACAGTGAATGAGTGGGCTAACTTATTGTGAAATAAGAAAAACTAAACCACATGCAGACTGCCATAAAATGTACTGTATTTTAAATCTATCTCTCAAACTGACAGCGTTTACAAGATGTGATATGTGATCCTCTGTAACAGGTTGTCTAGACACCAAACCTGGCCACCCAACTGTAAGAGCCAAAGCCTTAAAAACAGATTGTGCCTTAGTGATAAAATTAGTATATACTCCCATCTGGTGGTAACTGTCAGAAAAAAAAGCCAAATATCTTTATTCAAAAATGTATTCTAAAACACCTCAAGATTTACACACACAAAATGTTTTCCATGAATCCCTAAAACTAACTAGTCTTTAGATCGTTTTAATTAAGCCTAAAATGATACAACCCAGGTACCCACTTAAATTGCTAGTCCTTCAATACAACAGGTAAAAGGCCTGAAACAGAAAATGGTCACAAGTGTGCAGGATTGGGTTTTTCAAAGCTAAACTTCCATCTATTATCTCCCGTCTATCCTAGATGTGTTTGTGCCAAATTTTCCTACAAGTAGGGAAAAGCAAACATTGCTCTCCCTCTTGACCCAGTCCTCGTCATTCTACTAGATCCTTAAGCGTTTTAAAGCCATAGGTAAGATTTCCTCCAGTAGGTCTTAGAAGTAGGGTCCTTCCAGCGGGATTCCCCTGGAAGACCTCTAGAGGGAGGCATCCAGACCTACCTGGGTCAGAAACCGAAATAACCTCCACAAACTACCTTTGCTGTGAATGTCCCCGTGGAATGGCAGCTCTTCATCTAGCATGGCCTTAAGCCAAGCTTCAATTCAAGAGATTGTTCATTTTAGTCACATGTACCTGGGATCTTATCCTTCGGCTGATCATCTGTTTTGTTAATATCACAGGTCAGGTTCAGATCATACTGTTGAATAGTTTTGCTTTTTGACCAACTCTTTCTTGAGCACAACAAACAGCAACAGTGCCCACATTAGTGCTGACGAGGCCCCTGATTAGTCTTTGGCTCCGTCCCATAATAATCCATGGACAAGACTTAAAGATACTTAAAATTCTCCACTTAAAGCAGAGACACAACCTAGCAGTAGGATTCCTTTTTTTTCTGGTTGAGAGCCATAGCCACTGATTTAGAGGAGCTAAAGCCCAAAGTGGCCGGTCCACACTCAGAAGCAATCGGATGCACATTGATGGTTATGGTTTAAAGACAATAGAACATCATAAAACACCCTCCTCTTCACGCTTAAGCCTTCAAATCCTGTCCACGAAGACCACAAACAGGATTGGGACCACAGAACAACCCTCCATAGTCAACATTTAAAGTACAAGTTTTGTCCAACACCCTACCTCAGGAGACAATGAAGACTGGTGACATTTCTACGAGCATATGAAGTGGGCAAGATGAGACAAATCCACTCATAACACACACTTACACACACACACACAGATGACTACAGACAGACACTCATTCAGGGTTACAGTTGGCTCAACACTCCACCACTGTCAAGTTCTTTATTCACAATAAGGTCATTTTCTTCTTTAAAAAAATCATTTTAATATACAACACAATTTTTGACAAGACAACTCCGTTTACAGCTAAATTTTGAGCTCTTGTATTCCAACTTCTCTCATTACCAAAGCAAGCACTTAGGATGATGGGAGAGAGAAAGATGGCATGAGCAGGACAGATAAAACACAGTGGGTATAGGGAGTAGGTAGAAAGAATGAGAGGGGGGAAAAAGAGTGGCAGGAGGAAGGACTATGCTTAGTATGATTTTTCTTTGTACTAAGAACCAAAATACTCAAATAAAATTAGAAAATAACAGTAAGAAAAAACAGTAAGAAAGTTAGAATCAAAGAGAAAAAAAAAAGCAGAGGTGTACCAGGATGCTGTATCCGAGGCAACCTCACATGCATGTCTGACGCTTCTGCTCTGTTCTGCCGTTTTCACAAGTCCACATACACAAAAAACACACACGTTCAGAGTGTGTGCGTGTGTGCCCCCTTTATTCCAAGCGAATGTGCACCTCGTGGGAGGGGCTGTGATGGGGAGGCAAAGTGATGGGAGTAGGGGGAAGAGTTGGGTGCAGAGAGAGAGAGAGAGAGAGATCAAGCAGGAGCATAATTCTGTGAGAAGGTGCCGGGAAGCCTTCTCCAACACATTTCTCCCTCTTTCAGTCCCTCGATCTCCCATCCTTCCCTTCTTGCTTAACAGCCGAGTAAAGAGTCTCTGTCTCCCGTATCACAGCTCCAGTCATCTTCTGTCCAACTGTTCCACTGTGTCTGCGTTTTTCTGTGTAATATATATATAAATATATACCTATAAGCATTTCCATATCAGTGGAAACCTGTTTTTGGCAGGGGTTAAAATCTGACAAGCAGAAGCTGCTTTAAGTTTGCTTCAAGGGGACCAAAAAAAGAGGGAGCTTGTGGGTTTTTGCCAGGTTTACGTTAATACTGTCATTAGTGTACTTTACAAAACATAAATTAGTAGCAGAAGATGAACTTCTTGGGAGAGTTGCGTTGGTTCTGCAGTGGGGAATCCTCGTCGGTGTTGGCCTGTATGCATGTCGCTGAACTGGCAGCCAAAGGACACAAGCTTAAGAGTCTGTCAGAACGGGCAGGAGGGGGCTGAGTGGGAGATGGACAGAGAGATGACAAGGAGGTATGGGAAAATAAAAAGATGCGCTCCTTTTATGCGACAGATGCACCCATCAGCCAATCAGCCCTGGATTTCCTCCTAAAAAGGGTGAGATGCATGGCGCCACCTAGGGGAGGGGAAAAAAAATAAAGGGATGCTTATGAACACATACAAGTGCATCTGAAAAAAAAGAGCATGCAAATCATTGAAAAACTAATTGATTTCTACAAATCAGGTCAGGGGATAATATGTTTCCCTTTTTTGTATGTTCATTATGGCTTTTAGCTAATGAAAAAACAAACAGCTGATGCTTTGAGCATACCTGCTATCTAGAAATGTACGTGTAGGTGCGGGAAGGAGATCGTCCCTCTGACTGGCCGTTCGGCGACACGTTCAGGAAATCCCAGATCAGGATGGTGTCGTCGTGAGAACTGCTGATGATCTGAAACTCGTCAAACTGCAGGCGGAAAACACGGCCCGAGTGCTCCTGCAAAAAAAAAAAAAAGAAGGAAAGAAAGAAAGAAAGAAAAAAAACAATGTATGAGAGAACTGTTAGTGACATTTACGCTTTTGTCTCCACCTCTAGAATTGAATAAACACAAATTTTTGTGCCTTTATATATGAGCTAACTTTTTCTTGGCAAGCATGTTGAACTAAATGTGACTAAATCCTCCTTACTGAACTAAATCCTTATAATTTAAATATGACATAAAAACAGCCATTATCGACAACTTGGCTTGGTGGCATGTGCTAGCTAGCATTTATGGAAATTATGTGATAAGAAATCTTTATTCAAACTTAAATCACTCAAAAAAGTAAAACAAAACACCCTGAGCAAAGCCAACTCACCACTAGAGTGCGCAGACATAATGTGCTAGCAGGGGCTCGTGGGTCAAGTGCTGCCTGCAGGTCCCACACTTTTATTTTGCTGCAGAAACGAGGCACATCAGAAATGTCAGCAAACAAACCCGCCCGTCTCAGCCAAAGACCGTGTGGATTCATAAAACCTCACCCATCGTAGGCTCCGCTGACAATCCTTTTGTTGTCGAAGCGAATGCAGCGCACCAACTCCTCATGACCTTCAAGCACTCGCAAACATGCCCCACACTCTATGTCCCATAACCTGTAGAGAGAGAAGGTGAAGGTTAATTCTCACTACTTCCATTAAAGCAGCTCAGATATGAAATAATTACAAATTAAAGCAGGTTTATTCCTCTAAATTGAGTTTTCAAAGACACACTTGAAGTTGCTCTTCTAATGTCAGGATGGAATGCTGGGGCAATATTCCTAGTACTGATACAAACTTTCATATTAAAACAATACCCGAATTGTGGAAATATAATAATTGTATCTTAATTACATATTTTATATTAATTGTTATAATTTCACTGAAAATATTAGGACTTTCTAAAGAGGAGTTTTCCTACTTAGATCACCTCTCTCTGCGTTTTTATGGCTCTCCATGTTTGGTGGGTTGATCTTTAGAGGATTCCTGTTTTTGGCAGGGGTTAAAATCCTGTATGTATAGAAGTTTTACATTTCAAACTTCATACTTTTCCAGGCCCGAATTTCACTCAAATTCCACAAACTTGAAACACGACAATGGGAACCGATTGGTCTCCGATTTAGCAGTGTGGTAAATGTCTATTTCACAGCTTTTTCTGACATATGGCTCAACAAAGAAGAGCTACATTTCAATGTGGTGAAACTTCGACTAATCACACCTGGACTGATTTATCCTACAGAAAGACAGATTGTTTAAAGTACATTTTGTGATGTTGAATGCCTTAACTGTTTTACTGGCATTTTATTTTTAAACTGGTTTAGTTCAGAAAACAGATGTAACAGGATCTAGAGGGTTAGGAAAATAGCTGGGAAACTTCCTTTTTTTATTTATTTATGAACGAAAATTACCGCATGGTTGGTTCTGTATGTAAACTAGGGCTGCAGCTATCAATTCTTTTTGTAATTCATTAATCTAGCCCTTTATCGATTCAATTAATCGAATCATTTTTTAAGTATTTAAATAACCAAAACAAATTATGCATAACGAAAAATGTTGTGGCTGTAAAATGATCAAGCATTTTCCTTTTACCTTCCAAAAAAAACAAAAAAACCTAGAGAACTCCAACTCTAACATTTGGCTCCAAAACTATGCCCATTTACAGTATGTATTTATTTATTTGACAAAATAACAGTCAACAGCAGTAATGCAAGTTAAGAAACTAAACAGTCCATCCACTTTTTTGTGAAAAAGCTGTTGTGAAAAGCTGCATTGTTTTTGTGATTTTCTTCTTCACCAATCACTTAAATTGTTTGAAAAGCCAGCAGAGTTTGAGACAACATTGTCACATAAACTCTAAAATGTGACCAGCTCAGATAGGGTCCCCTCTAGAAGAACATCTCTGCTTTTATTTTGATGTTACAGTCCCAAACCCACCCTGGGCCCCATTTAGCCCCTCTTCATTCACCTCCTGGATACGCCTCTGCTTAGCAGCACTGAACGTTTAGGAATAATTACTTATTAATCATTCTGAACACAAGAGTCTGTGTCAGGAGAGAGTGAGAAAGTATTTTTTTCTTCTTACTTTGGTCGCAGTGCAGCATTAAGTGCGAATGGAAGCATTTTTTTGTTGCAGATAGTGACGTTACGGCACTTAAAACTGTTTTCATCTGTCCACACTCAGATACTGAAAGCAGCCGAAAATCTGCGTTTACATGTGGATGACAGGCCAAACCATAGAATAATATATTTGATTTGTGAGATACCCGGCTACGTGTGGGCAAGACTCTCTGGAGCCTATCTGGAGCTCTCTTGGAATGTGATAAGTTTACTACTTAAAAACATCAAAGCTAAACATATCCAGTCACACAGCATCATGACAACAATACAAATACAGTATTAAAATGAGCAAACATCAATGTATACAGTCTTAGGTTATGTTACCTTGTTTCAGCGACACTTGGTGAAAAAGCATGTTTTCTGATGCTGGATCATTGAGCTCGTACTGCGGTGGTACGCCAGGTCTACTTTGCAGTAAAAACCACTGCACTTTGTTCTCTTCTTTTTTTTAGAATGTAACGATCCCAAACTTTACACATTTTCTCCCGTTTGTGGGCATCTTTACTCCCATCACACCAACTAAATTCAAACTGTAACGCGCTACGGTTGTGCTTCGTTCAGGTACGAACAAAACAACTGTCCGTGTGGAACAATCAGATAGCCTGCGCTATAGTGCGCGTAATAGGAATTTAACGAGGCTTTGAGGCAGAGTTTTAGCATCAAGTTTTTGGAATTGAGTAAATTGAGTAACTCGACGAATCGCTGCAACCCTAACGTAAACCAACACTTAAACGATCACTACTAGATGTGAGGTGGCAAATCAAAGATTAAGGATGACATTCGAGTACAAATAATTCTAAAAATAATTGTAAATCCTTTTTTTTTTATCTTTCAGGTTAATCAAATTGACCATAGATGCTGCAATTTTGTGAACGCAGTTGCATTCATTTTAATTCGTATTAAGTATGCAGCAAAATGAGAACATGATCATAATTCTGAGCACTACTCTATTTGTTTTGCTAATAATGCAAACCATACAGGGTGTTTTCCACAATGTAAACAAAACAGGTGAATTTCAGACGATATCGTTGGGATGTCAGACGAACCGGATTGTGTTGTCAGATGAGCCGCTGACTACCAGACGATCTCTATACTGTAAACAGGCAATCCCCCGCTTGTGACCATTTAGAGTGCGCACAAACTCACAGGTGCTGGTGCTCCACACCTACATGAGACACACAAAAAAAAACATTTTGCTCTAATGAACAGTGCTGAAATGATGGAAGCAGTAAAACATAAATGTATGAATAAAATCTATGATTAGAGACAAAAAAGAAAGAACTCATTTTATAAGCCCACCTTGATGGTGCGGTCCCCTGAGGCGGACACAATGTATTTGTCATCGAAGTCAACAACGTTGACAGCAGCACGGTGTCCCACAAGGACGCGCCGCAGGCTGATGTCAGTGGGCGAGGCCATGTCCCACACTGCAATTGAGCGATCCTTGGAGCAGGTGACCATGAGACCGTTCGCAAATCGCAGGTGAAGCACAGCCTCGTTGTGGTGGATCAGTGTGTTCAGTACCTCACCCGTCGTAACTTCCCAAACCCTGCAGATAGGGACAAGCAGAACGCGGTCAATGGACGAAGACAAAGAAACGGGGACAGATTGTAACATGGCCAAAGTTTGAGCTTGAAAAGTACCAAATCAATAAAAAATGTAATCGCTTATCTTTTTTAAAAAGGTACAAAATATATTTAACTGCCAAGAGGACATTTAATGTCCTATTTGAAAACCAATTGTTAAAAGTAGTTTTATTTGTTTGGTCCCATTTCACTGCAAGAATAAAGACTGAAATAAAGATCAAGTATCAGCTAGAGGTTTCTTAGATCTCTTTTTGGATCGACCAGAGGCAGGGCTGCAGATCCTCAGAAAAACGGTGCAACGTCTGTCGATTACAATTAACCCATATGTTCCGGCTTACTCTCTGCTCATTATGGTTTAACCACCGCTCTCTCTCAGCTCTAGAATTTCAAAAATGTTAAAAAATATATATAAAAATGCATATTGGTTCATCCATGTAGTCCAATATTACTGGTATGAAGAGTTTTAATGCACAGTACATGAAAAATAATAACCTGCAAAATAATGCATCTAAACAGTCCTTTGGGATAGTGATATTGCACACAATGACATTGGGACGGCGACCAATGAGATATGCAGCATTAGTCAGGGGTCATAACCCATCCAATTTCACAAACAAAAAAGACTTGTCCAAACAGAGATCAGAACCAAATTAAATGGGAACAGAATTAAGCACAACGTTTTCAGATAAAGTTTATGAAAAAAATACATGGATATGAACTGACATGCACTGGTTTAGAAAAATGGATCCAAAACTGGTTCCTGAAGTGATAAATTGTGTTGGATCTGTAAGAAATTAGTCCATGGACTGGCGATGGGTTGAACTAAAAGCAAAATAATAATTTTAATTTAAAGAAAAAATAAAATAAAAAAAACTTAGTGGAATATAAATATGGTCTATTAATCAGTTGTCAGCCAAAGCTTTTTATCCTGACATTCTTGTTACAACTGTTTTTCCTAAACAGATGGTGGCTCTGCTAAATGCTACACACTCTTTGATTTGTAATATCCTAACTTTAGCTACTTTAGTTTTTACCAGATCACTTTCCCTACTTTTGTAGAGGAGCTCCACAAAGAATCTGGACTGATTTAATTTTGGTGGTAGAACAGAGAATAATCTTTTCATGAATACACTAAAATATATCATAGCACAAAAGAAAAAAAGAAAAGAAAATCATTAACTTATTTTCAATACGTTTCTCCAGATATATAATAAAACGTACAGTAAAAGACTTTTAGTTTACCGAAATCTTCTGTCTTTTGCTGACCACGTTTCTCTTTTTAGGATGTTAGAGTCTAAAGCAGAATAACTGTAATGTTCTTCAGGGCAAGCATATGGTATTACAGTCATTGTAATGACTGTAATGACTATTATTTCCACCTATGCATTACAGCTAAATGCAATTAATTACATCGTATTATTTTATTTAAGTCAGTAGCCACTTCAAAAAATGAGAAAACCCAGAATAGAAAAAGACATCCAAAAATGGGCTGAGTGTGAAAAGACTGAGGAAGATTGAAAGAGAAGAAATTAGAGGTGAGAAACAAGTTTAATAAATGAAAGAAGCTTAAGTAGGGAAGAAAAAAAAAGATGAATCGTCAGGAAAACGGTAAGTAAAAAAGGATGAGAATAAAACCTGCAACAGGAAGACATGAAACAGAAAAACAAAAACGGAGATGTGCGAGAAAGAAAAAGGTTTATTGGTTCGAAAAGCGGAGAAGCTCAGATTCCAAATAACTGCAAAAGGTTTTCATGTGTCGACGCACAGCTGCTTGTTGCTAAACTGCACTGCTGGGCACGGAGAATCAAATGCAAAACACACTGGAAAAGCTGACAACTAAACCTCCAAACAAAGTGCCCGTCAAGCTGTTGCTAAGGAAGTGAGGTCATATTTTCCTTGGACATTATCCAGCAGGCACAGCTGAAGTGTGAAGTAACAAGAATTAATGTTGAGCTTCTGTGTGGAATAGCCAAGCATATGTCAACATAAAACCCCACCAAGTTGTTGAATACCTGCACTAAAACGTATACAAAAATCTCCAGTTACAGCTTTGAAGCGTATGAATAAGCTTTGATATTCATATTCTCTTTCTTCTAAATGTTATACATGTAGTTATTGCCAAGCGGTGAGGTAAGAATTAGAAGTAAATGAACGGTTTCCTTATACATCAACTCTTTTGACAATGTTCTAATCATGAAAGTTGGATATTGCATTTTTGTATAATTTAAATATATTTTCCATTTGACTCAGCAGCAGAGCTTCAGAGAAAAATATTCATGCAAATTTGTCGTGCAACACACCTCTGCTAGCAAAGCAGAAAAATTTCCCATGTGTGGTTTTCCAACAGCATTTGCTCTTCAGATGTAGTCGTATAATCATTCTCACTGCAACCACAAGCACCCTGTCATGTAAACAGCCAACAGCTTACAGTTGGAACACTGTGCACTTTCAGCTCGTTTAATAAATGTATTGAAAGATCAGCTTGTTTTCTATCAAGATGCACAAACAAATGTTAATAGCTGAAATAGGAATAGATCATTAAAAAAAAAAATGGCAAATGTGGGCACAGTTTTAACTTTCAAAAGTACAAATGAACCAAAATACCAGACTAAAAGATTTAACTAATTTGCAGATGATGAATCACAACTTTCATATTTTAACTTTCTAGTGTAAACCACATGGATTGATTTATTAGCTGAATAGTACAAGATGCTTTTAAATGTTTTGGACTGTATGAAGAAGACTATTAAAAATGGTAATTGAAATAAATCAGCAATACAATTATGATTTGGGATGCAATGAGGGTTCTGGTACTGCATCCTTTTTTTTCAGGATGGTTGGTTTAGTGCTGCTATGATTTCCCTGATTCAGAAGATGTAGGTGAATTTTGGAATCAATAAGTAATGCAATGTTGCTGAATTAGGTCTAACCACTATGGGGTTTCCATAACAAGCTACGTGATTATACGGTTTTGCTCTGACTAACGCAATGCCTGAGCATCAGTCGCTGGTGCTCCCTGTCGTCGGTTTGATGTGGTGCTCAACTTACAGCCATGTGCGTGGGAGAGCATGAGTCATCAACTATAATGCCATTTAAAGCAAAGCAACAAGTTTATGGAGCGGGACAAAAAAGACACACAAAAAAACAACTGGCAAATTGGTTTACAAATAAAAAAATTAAACTGTCAAAATGTTTTTTATGTTCAAATTCAATTCAAAAACACTTTATAGATCCAAGAAGGGAATAGAAAAAAAAAAATGCTACCCCGATCTAATGACATCTTTGGCTCATGGTGCTACGTTGATATAAAACTATTTTCAAAAAACCTGGCAGGTCAAGCTTAAATAACGTTGAAAAAGCAAACATTCTTCCAACCTAATCTATCCTGAACATGTTTAGTTTTTTTTCCCATTAAAGTGCTAAAGAATTAATGTATTCTGAAAAAAAAAAAAAGTTTTCTTGGGGGGGAAATATCATTCAACTGGCACCAATACGGGGCGTCAGATGCCGCCTTATCCCATGAGGATCTTGTGCTTGGGGAGTTTGTAGGTGAACACCTCACAGCAAGCAATCCCTTTTCAAAATATTTAATATTTTAAGCCTCCCATTTTTTCAGCTGAATTTCACTGGTTGAGGCTGAAGTAGAATTATCATATATTTGTAGATGAGAAAAAAAAAATGCAACAGGATTTCTAAATCATTGTCAGGAGTACTTCAAGCCAGTAGTTCCCAAAGTTGGGATCCGGAACCTAATTGGGTTCAAAAACATGTTTTGGGGTTGAGAGAAAAAAACGTAAACTGCAGAAACAGTAATCAGATTGTGTCTGAGTTTTATACAGAAAAAGATGAAAATAAAAAAAGTGACTAATGATGAAAGCAACATCTTGGTAAAAGTTTTGGCTTTTGATGTCAACGTATTCCCGTTGCATCACTTTCTAAATGACTCAGCAAAAATGCTTGCATGCTTTAATAAAAGTCAGGGTCACACGGGCCTCTTAAGTTTATTTTGTGGCTCAAAAGCTGGAAGGTTAGGGAACTTTAAGCTGTAACTGTGACACTCACCTCTGTTTTCTCATTTATAATACATAGGTCGGTGTATCAAAACATAAATCCATACTTACTTTGACCAAAATGGATTCTATCATGTTACAATGTCTTTGTTTAAAGCCTTTGCGTTATAATTCAGAAAAGTCACACTATATCCGTGGCCAAGTCTCTAATCTGAAACATTTTTAGAGCGTTTGCCCCTCATCCAAAATACATGCTATAGTTGCTGCAGTAATAAGTTCGTCATACCTGACAGTTGAGTCAGACGACCCAGTGACGATGACCCTCTCATCATACTGGAGACACAATACTGAGCCTGTGTGACCGGTCAGTACCTTCAGACATTCCAGTGTTTGTTTATCCCAGATCTAAAAAAAAAGGAAAAAGCAAGAGAATGGAGAAGATGAGTGAGAAAGGGAGATTCCGGCAGGGAAAGAGAAAGAAAGCGTGGTTTTGGAAACGTTTCAGATTCGGTTCATGCCAAGAATGGCCTATTCTTACAGCAGTGCCCGTGCAATGTTTATGCTCCATTTCTCCATTGCTCTGCATTCAAATCAGAGTCAGGGCATCAATGGCCATGTGTCAGCCTCCTCCATGAAAATTAAGAACAGTCACTTCTCCCTTCCCACCATTTAGCCCTCATCTTCTCTTGGCCCAGGACAGACAGATAAGTGGAAAGTACAACAATCCCAGAGCTGAGCCCTTTTATCCCATAATTCACTGGTGCCCCGACTAAGTACCTGGTTTTTCAGTTAGGCACCACACAGAATAAGAAGGTAAGCTACTCTGCACCAGAAGAACATTTCATTTCTGAACACACAAACACTGGCCTGCACTAAACATTAATTACTTCAATGTGTCAGTGTGGCCCACTGAGGCAGACAGAAACATGTCAACAATGTGTTTCCCTGTCTCAGTTCAAGGAAACAGGTTGGGGACCCTATAATCACTCTGTTAGTCTATATAACTTGATAACAGTCCTGAGCTCAAACTGCTGATGAACTTTATAATTTCCCCACTGAGTGACAATAAATGTTTATTGTATTGTATCTGACAAGATGGTCTGTTATCAAAAAAATAACATTACAGAGGGGGAAGGCACCACAGGTAATTAGTTAAATAACCGTCTGCTTTATTCGTTCAGACACAAAATACACCTTTATATGCATCAATATAAACACCGGAAACCGTCTTAGCACTACCGTAGAAACATCAGTGCTCCTCAACTTTGCACTTGGGAGCACAGCCAATCAGCACGAAGAATATGGCAGCCAATAGCATGTCAGGTTGCACTGAGCAGCTTCTCCAGCTGGATTTTCTTTCAAATTGTTTGAAGTTATGTTCCACAGAAATCTGTGAATACTAGACCATTAATAGACCAGGAACATTCGTCAAAGTATTACACCTAATGTCATCTTTTAAAAAGCATATACTGACAATAACCTTTTTTTTTCAAGTAACTTAAATGTGGCTTCATTTGTAATATGTAAAAGTTAAATTTATGTGAAATTCATACAAGTATGTAAAATGATAAAGAAATTGATAAAAGAGCAGGAGCGACTAGGTGTCATTCAGAACAATATTTTTTTTACCTTTAATAATCCGAAATAACTTAACATTACTGCATAAGCCAACATAAAACAAGACTCAAAAGTTAATAGTGTTCTGAGATAGCTATGAAGCAAAGGGTAGAGAGGCAACCATTAAGTGAGTGAAAAAAAGTTCAATAAAACTGTACACCAACAGATTATCAGTCAATCATAAAATTACATACCTTGATGGAGTTGTCCCTAAGGCCACTGATTATCTTCTCATCATCGTACTGGAGACAATAAACACCTTTACTGTTTTCTGAGCGACACTGAATCCTTTGCAAGTTGTGTCTGCCGCATCGCCAATTAGCCTCAATTGTCTGTGAAGATGAAAGAAACCCAAAAACAACAAAAAACCTTTATCATCTATAAAACAAAATAGGAAAAAAAAAGTGTGTTACCAACAATATCTCAAGCAGCTTAAAATACTGAAATGCGTTTTGTGTGTAGAACGTCTCCAGAAACTTGCTCCAGTCAGAGCACTAAATCTCTGCGCTTCACGCAGAAACAACTACATATATAGAAAAAGAACTGAAAACAAAAACCATACGGGCATTCTTGTACTTTTCTTGAATATTATTTATTCACTTGGGTTGTTCACCAATGGGTAGGTACATTATGTTTTTATTAGGGCTGGATGATATAAAAAAAAGAGCATATCGATAGAGGAATAGTCATATTGATTAAAATCGATAATTATAGATAAATATCACAATTTAAAAAATATATTTTAAGTGCCTCCCCGGTCATTTTGTTAATCTTCAATGAACTTATTTAAAATAAATATAAATTAAATAAATAAATAAATTATTAAATTAAATAAAAATACATTTTTCAAACACTTCTTTTTATTGGGGCTGGGTATCGATTCAAATTTCAAGAATCGATTCGATACTGATTCTCAAGATTTGGAATCGATTTGATTCAATCGGATCTGATTCAATATTGATATAGGTTAGTGCTATTAAAAGCTTTTTTTTACCGTTATCTTAATTATATGCCAGAAATTCAATGAGTTAACACTGGGTGAGTAACAGTTCACCATGGAAAACTGTATTAACCCGGTCAGACACAAAACTTTAAATGGCCGTCTGGACTGTTCCTTCCCGTTTCAACTTTAAAAAGGGCAAACTATTGTAAAAAATAAAATCGATTTTAGAACTTGTGAATCGATTCGATTTCTATAAGAATCGATTCAGAATCGATTTTTCGATTATTTCAACACAGCTCTACTTTTTATCATAACTAAGTTTGTAAGAGACAGAAACAAATCAAGAGACCTGAGTAACATCAGTAAATGCAAATAAAAGGAATATTATTAACCATGATATATATATTTTTATTATGTTATTATTTTAAACTAAAGGCTTATCGTGATCCTTTTTAATCTTTTAAACATTTTATGACACTTTATAATATTAATGGCTGAAACCTTTGGATTAGTTTGTCAAAGTTTTTTCAAATTCACTTCAGCTCTTCAGCTGTTGGCTAAAGCTAACCAACTACACCAGAGTGTTGATGGAGCCCAGAACACTATATCCTAGTCCAGTCACCGAGAGCTCAACCCAGCAGTTGTATTAAGCTACCTGATAGACTATAATGAAACTTTTTTTGATCAAACTTTTTTATCGACCCCTTCTTTTTTCCATTTACGCAGACTGAGGCCTGAGCATACAGGATTTATCTCTTGTAGATTATAGTTTGTTTTGTGCCCGAACAGTTGTAGAGAGCATGTTCTGTTTAGCTGAGCAGTGTTAGTACTAAGCGTCTGGTTACAAAAATGGTTGATATCTAAAAGGACTAAATCAAGGGGGTGAGGATATTTAAAGGTGGGGGAGGCATGTAAAATCCACTTTTTTAAGCTTTTCATCACATTCTAATGTCATTCCCTCCTTAAAAACATGCCTAGAGTGTTTCTTAGGGTAATTTATGTATGTTTGAGTAATCTTTACAACTATCGCGGCCGCCATTTTGAGCGCTGAATGCCAGAGTCCTCCTAGGTATGCCCTCACCTCCCAGCAACGGCCCTACATTTTGATTACCGCCCATGTCTCTCCATAGCCCTCACTCACTGCTGCCAAGAGTGGTGGAGAGAAAGCAGCGGCCATAATGTAATGCCCATGCGACTAGAAAACGGTGTGATGACGTCGAAGACGGCGCGTCGAAGGGGGAATGTCCGAGGCTCTTAAAGAGACGTGCAGCTAATTTTAAGGCATTTAGTTTGGACATGTTGTGAGTGCAATTTTTCAAATAGGTAGTATATATCATTTATTGAACATACAGATCGAGTTATGGTAATATTATACTGTACCACAGAATTGCTCTCTCTGCCTGAGAAGAACGTGCCACCCCCCCACCCCCCTTTAAATAAGTAAACAAAGTAAACTCTCCAAAACAACTAACAAAAATGAATCCAACAAAAATATGTTAATTTAATAACCAATTAACTTGTGTCTTACCTCTATGTCTTGAATGATCTTAGGATAAAGGGAGTGATAGTAGGAGTTAGGCGGGATTTCTGATGTGCGGTTCTTGAACAAATATTTCTCCCTGGGGTAAGAAAAAAAATATCCACTGTAATGTAAGAAAGGCAACTCCTGCTTGCGTCTTTTCCCCTTTTTTTCTAACTCCTCTGAAGCCACAAAACAACCGTCATCATTTCTTGCAGTAACAATGGTTCATGTTTTAATCCTCACCACTGGTGTCTTTCAGAAAGGCCTTTCCAGAGCGGGTCGGTTCGGACCATCCGTTCAATGAGCTTCTTCCACAGCATACCCTCAGAGATTACCCTCTGCCACTCTTTACATACCAGCTCTGCAGCGCACAGAGAGCGTGCATCCAGAAAAGACAGGATGTTCTCTGCAATGTGATCCAAGCCTTGAGCTAAAGAGACAGAAACACAGAGGTGAGTGTGAACAAGCGACCGCAGCAAATTAATACAATTTTGTCACGTTGATTTTTGTTCCCCCCCCTTCTACTGTTCTCAGAACATATTATGTAACTTTGCAGCACAAACTTCTTAGCTTCCTGTAATTCTCACAGCGATCAAATCTTTTCAATTCATGTGATTTAACTCTCAGTCTATAGCACAGCAGACTCATACAAATAAACTCAGCATTGGTGTACATTTGTACCTGGCAAGGCAGTGATAAAATCCCTCTGCAGCATGGGTTTGAGGTAGGAGTTGATGTGGCCGTGCTGGTAGTGGCACATACGGGATATCAGCCGCTCGACAAACTCCACTTGGTCGGCCTCTGACCACTGGTCAAACAAGGCGATGCAGTGCTCCTTCTCCTTCTCATAGTTCCCTTCTGATGGACGCTTGCGAGACCCTATTACAGGACCATTAGTGAGCTGAAAAATAATAGGAGAAACTGATCAGAAACGTTCACAGCATACTTTCCTTAGCCTTACAACATTTTCACAAGGGTTTAAATACATGCAAGTTAGGCAAAGAGAATAAATCTGGTATGTGTGAATGTTTGGCTTTTTGTCCTTAGTTTCAATCATTGTCACATGTTTAGTTCTAAAAGTATTTTTGAATAATGTAGAAAGCAGTGAATCCTATTCATCTATAAATATCAAGACCTTCATGACAAATGGTCTCCTTTGTACTGGACTCAATTTTCATCTCATATCTCAATAAGTTAAATTTAAGCATTGTACTGTCTTTTAAAATTAATTTAATTAAATACCTACACTAATTATTTAAGTAACATTAAGGTGTTTTTCTACTTAAGGAACTTTTTCAGGTGGTTTCCTGCAGCCTTTTTTTAAAACTCCATCTGGTTCCATGTACAAGAGTAAAAACAATAATGGGGTTGAGTTTTAGGCCCAGGTGAGAAAATAGCACCTTTGCTGTAACTCTGAAGCTCTGCCACATTTAACTGTAATGGACTTTAAATGAAGGATTTCCACTTTCAGCCATCTTTAGAGAACGAGTAAATCCCACAGTTAAAGTTGTGTTTGAGAATGCTGACCAATTCATACTGGAATCCGGTAGTGCTTATATTCTAAAGCAGAAATAAAGACAATAATTTACATAAACAGCAACATGGTGGAAACAGTAACAATAACTGGGAGACTTGAACTTATCGACACAATAATTTATATTTAGATTAAGATTTACCTCAGCAAGTTAAACATAATTTAGTCAGCGGCCATGACACACTTGAGTTTACAACCAATAACGCATAACTTTACCCAGTATAAATATCTGGATGTATTCAGGCTAAAAAGTGAAAAACAAATCTAAGATTTTGACAGCAATCCTGGTGTTTTTTTCTTTAATTCCAAACCAGATGTCTTAGAACTTAAATTGTCTATCTCGACAGCGTCAAACATTTTTTATAAAGCAAACTTTAAATTTAGTACACCATAAACTTTGATTGAGTTTGATACATTGTTTTTTTTAATCCAAAATTGAGATTTCATTTGAAGTCCCCTCCCGAACAGACACACCTTCACCATTGTAGTCTTCTTTGGGGACAGCTCGTCCACTAAGGTCTGTGACTCCATCCCTGACGTGGTCTATAGAAAAAAAAGAGGACAAAAAACAGAGAGACGGCAAAGCTCAGTGAAGCCCTTTATTATGGTCTGTAAAAGTTACTTTGGGAGTTGAGAAAGGCAGCAGCCTGGACAGAACTCTGACAAAGACATGTCACAAACGAAGCCAAGGATGGACAGGTTACCGCTGAGAATATAGATAAGTGAACACATAAAGCAGCCAGGCCTACACACACACACACACACATATATATATGGAGCGAAACAAACAGGGCCTCTAAAACAAAAGGAATCTGTTTGCTTGTCTGTGACGTGGGCTAAGTAGTCTGGACAGGAAATTAAAGTGCAAAATTATGGGTATGTCGCTGGCACTGGCTCAGACATGGCAGCAGTGGAAGAAGAACAAAGGAAAGGGCCCAACAGTTTCTAGCAATGGTTTTAATGCAAATGTATCCGCTATTTTTTGCCATTATTACACTTTTACAGAATTTTAATGGGAAAACGTTTATTAAGGATTCATAAAGTGACAGAGCCGAACGAGAAAGTCCTTTAAGAAATAAAATGTTCATCAAATCTATAGGCTATTTTAGGTCACTGTAAGTTTTTCTCAGATAACATCGACTTCACTAGTTGCTCTGTACTGTAGCAATAGCAGTATTCTGAAATTCCTTTAATCATAACATGCATCTGACAAAGGCAGATACCAGCTGAGTGAGGATGGGCGGAATTTGCTATTGTATTGAAATAATTGGAGGTATTTATTGTAATGAAGTTAAAGTGGCAATAAAAAGTACAGAAGGATTCATCATAGTAGTGGACAATATAAAACGAATAAAGTAGAAATTATATATATTTAGCCAAAGGTAGGGAATGTGACTATACCGCCATACCACAGTTATGCATTTTGATGACGTCATCAAGCTGTGCCTTATAAATGGGTACAAAAGGATACTAATGTTCCGTGCTCGTCTCCACAATAGATATTGAAAGTCTAAAATTTGTTGTTTTTCATTGAATGGAAGATGTGACCTTTTAAACTTGAAGCATTTTTAATTCAAATATGTGCAGGTTTCTTTCAGTACGATTATTAAACGTATGCATAAGTAACCGGGAAAACAAACAATTTCAACATTTTATTGTCATAACATATAGCTTTTATTTTATTTTAAATATCGTAAACTTAATTTATGTTCTGAAAATCTTTGCGTTGCATTATTTTTGGAAAAAAGAGATTAATATTTTTTAAATGCATTTTGCACAATAAATGTTCTTTAAATAGCATCCTTTTTAAAGTTGTTCTGCCGTATTGTGTCAGGAAAGTGAGAACGTTCATAATAATTCAGTTTAACATTCAATACATATCGTTACCGCACATGCTTTAGATAATATCGCAATATGGATTTGAGGCCTTATCGCCCGGCCCTAATCATCAGAATCTTTTTTGGCTATGATAAATGTATTTCTGCATACAATCAGAGCCCAACAGGAGCAAATCCAGCTCTAAAAATGCATTGATTAGTAAAACCAGTAATTCATGTCAACAGTTTTTTAGTAGTGCTGCTGATCTAGTAAACAAACAAAACATAACTGAATTAAATCACATTTTGAAACATGAACATGACATGTATAAAATGATATGGAACAAGAGAGGAAAAACACTGTTAGGAGTATAACTTTTGTTAGTAGCCCATCCCCACATTTCCACCGTTTGCCGCTTACAGGTTTTAGGGATGTCAAAAACATACAACTCTTGACGTTACAACATGTCGCAGTAAAATGTTCAAAAAACGCTGCAGGATTATGTTGGCTATTTAACAATATCATAGCTTGAACCAGAATAGTGCAGCTACAGCTGAATGGCACACGGCTCAGCTGTCACATCGTTATTGGAATAAATGGGACACAGATGCTTCAGCTTGAAATGAATCCTTCCTATTGTTTGTTTGTTAGGAGGGAGTCGCATCCACCTCAAATAAATGGCTTTGTTGGCAAAAAACAGTAAACAGAAAAAAACAATTAGGTAGTATTACTAAGACAGTTAGTGCTTCGGAGGCAATCCAGTGGTCGTCCTCAGTTTTGCCAGTTTATAAAATCTGGAACAGTTAAATAATGAGCGTTTTCTGCTTAGATGCACCGAAATGATTAGCCAATTACTTGAAGTTGGACAACTCTGGGCTCGACTGCCGTGAAACTACAAAATCCAACCATGTTCTGTCTAATGAACACACCATACATAATCACGACCAGGTCACGCTGATATAAACACGCTTTATATCAGCGTGATGTATTGAGGACAGACTGAGGTGTTACTGAATGAATTGAGAGGAAAGACAGAAGCTATTTAAAAGGAAGCTGGGTTTTTGATGACATCTTGATGCCTGTGGTTCGTTCAGACTGCAGGAAACAAAGCAGAAGAAAAAAAACGGTTTCATCCTTTGGAGCTTTTTCTGCTCTTTGTTGTATTTCGTTAATTTTAGAGCTAAGGCAAAGCTTTCGCTAGCTGGTAGCCTAATACAAAATGTTAAAGATTTGAAATCACAAATTATGAGTAGCGATTATATCTTTTACGATATTAGAAAATATATTTTTTAGAGTGACTGATGGAGATACACACAATGTACCATTCCCTACAATCTCAATTCAGATAAGGGGTGGAATAAGAATAAGATAAAAATAGTGAATGCAGTTTTTGTGTCTTTCTAGAATATAGTTCTTAAAGAGAAATCAAAATGGGATAAAATCAATATTGGCAAGTCAGAGACTTACAGCGCAGAGGACTGGATATCGGTCACAAAATTCTGTTCGGTATAATCTGGTCTACAAAAGCTGAACTGGTATTTTTTTTATTATTGTAAAACTTGAAACCTCTGAACATTCACCAGAGCAGACAGGTGACACAACAGGAATGGTTCATGATCATGCAGAGCAGAAGAAGAGAAGGAAGAATAGATCAAAAATTGACCCGGTTATGCCAGGCAGGCGAGCAAGCATGTAGCCACTCAGAGCTTTAAGGAGGCCCCACCCCCCACCTCGACCCTCACACCTCCAGGCAGGAGAGAATTGATTACTCCTCAATGCAAGGTTATTCTCTGGTAGCCAAGGCGTACTTCCTCGATTTCCATTAAACTACTTACATTTTTAACGAATATCCAACTTACGCAATGTCTCGTTTTATAACTAGCAACTTTAGGTTATTTGTATTATTGATTTACGAGCAGGAACAAGAGGGAGGAACCAGAGAAGAACCCAAAGACCGAGCAAAGGACAAGAGGAGGTTGGATGGTAATGTGGACGATGTGTGGGTGCTGTCTGTCTGCACCTGGGTGGCATGAGCAGTCATGTGGCATGGTCAAAGTAAAACTAAGAGAATGAAGAGATGGTTAGGGAGGAAGGGAGAAAAGGGGGGGAAGTAGCAGAATTAAGAGGAGAGAGGCAGAACCTGGTTGTGAGCCCGGGTGGAGGGGATGCTCTGCAGGCACCTGAGTGCACACAAACTCTCAGCCACCGAGGAGCAGCCCAGCCAGAGAGAGCGAGGCACAGAGCACTGTGTGAACGAGAGAGAGGAAGGGAGGAAGGGAAGAGGAGAACGAAGTGGACAGGGTGAGGGAGGAAGAGAAAAAGGAAGAGCAGGAAACCAGAGATGGGTCATAAAGAAAAAAGAGGAGGAGGAGGGATGATGAAGGGAGTTGATAAGAGGAAACCAAATAAGTAAATTGAATGGATAAGTCAGTGGATGCACAGATGGGTGAAGTGGTGGAGTTGGTTGAAGCAAGTAGAGTATGGTTTTAGTGCAAGAATATAAAAATAATGGGTAAATAAATAGGGTTTGGGTTGAAATTGAGAGAGGGCGAGTGTTTAACCATCACAGGTGGGGAGAGAAAAAAAAGGGGAAGAGTTGGGGGAAGGGGAGGGGAAAAACCAGTATTAGAGCTACACACACTTTTGGCACAGTGAGCGTACGTACAAACACACACACTCAATCACGCACAAGATATAGACTGATAAAAACACACACCCACACCAAAGCATTAATAGACATGAATAAGGTGGAGATAGGTAGAGGAGAGGGAGGGGCAACAGGTATCGAATATTTTCATTCTTATGGTGACAGAAACCCCACCCACTGCTCGGCCATCCCCACTCTCATGTGTGGTTAGTGGATAACATTGGGGCAAATAAATAAATAAATACAATCAAATCAATGACAAAGACACAAACAAGATTCAAAACCGCAGACAGGCTTTGAAATCTTCTGTCTGTCTAACCTAAAGAGGGTTTTCAGTTCCATGTGAAATTTGATTTATACCTTATTTAAGAAAACAAGGAAGTAGGGAATAAAAAAATCTATTGACAGCAGCTGCTATAAAGAATTTATACAAGAAGTATCCTTACATCTATAAGTTTAGAGCATTTGTTCATCGATCAATCTGTTCTTTTATAAATCATCCTTTGTTAGTGGGCTTTTGAAACAAAACATCACCATTCACTGTAGTGAGTGTAGAAACGATTCTATGGCTCATTACTTATACTAACCAACTTCACATACAACAAGTATGATTAATCATACTACTCAAAACACAAGAAAGTTTCTCTATTTTGGCACGGGGTAACACTGAAAAAACAAATTTATAATTTCCACAAAGCAACGTATAATAACTTGAAAAAATATATATATTATTATCCTACTTGTGAACTTTGTTAAAGAGGAACCTAGAGTCATTCGGCTTTTCAATCATGTACTATTTATCCAAATATTTTAATGTGTGGGTTCAATGACAAGTTTAATAAACTACGGATGCATTCTTCCCGGCAACTATGTAAAACTATATTGTTAATCTTAGCTAACATTTGGTAAGCTAACACAGGCTAGCTACCTAGCTCACGGAGGAAGCTAATAGATTAAAGAAAAGGCGTCAACGGGTTACAACATCTCAGGAGGTCTTTTATGTATATATAAAACTTATACTAAGACGGTAGCTTTTATAAATATCTGCTACCTGTACAAATAGTCTCATTTCGGTACGGAGACGTCTGTGAAGAACGCGAGGCATAATTAGCCTGCTAGCTGGAAAGCTAAATGCTAATGCTCGGCGATAGTGGGATCGCTGTGTGAATGAAAAAGGCAGTACACTTCCTTCTACGCACTTTAGAAATATAAACAGACCGACGAGGAGAATTCTGCTATGATATTATCCATCTGTGCTTGTCCTTTTTGTATATGTGTGTTAGCTAAAACTGCTACAATGTTTGACATCTGGTCATAAACAACATAGTATAAAAGCTTAGGCTTGAATTGACGTGGTTCATCGCCTCCTAGCCAGTGTTAGCCGGGTAGCTAGATAAGTATCAGACAGGGCCCTGTTAAAGTGGCGCAGCGTCACCGCAGTGAACACTACACCAAGAATCCTCACCCGTCTTCCGCCGACGACCTGTCATGAGCCCTCTTATTTCGTCATTATCTACAGCTTCTACTCAAAACAACACACATTTAAGATATTTTTCCTAATGATCGCTCGAAGCTCTCGTTTGATGATCTGTGTGTTAAACATTAGTAGCGAAATGTACCGATATGTTCAGGCCCTGCCTCTCTGATTTCTGGTCCCCCTCCTTTCTCCTCCACCTCTCCCGACAAGCCGTTCAGTTCACTCCTTCCGTCGAATCGAGCCTCGGCGCCTTCCCCAAACAAAAGCCTGACAGCTATCTTCTCGGATGTGCGGTGTGCTAACGCCGAATTGGCCTTACCATCAGTTCCACCGTTTTGTCTTCCATCTCCGGCTCCATGTTGATGATCCCCCCCCGAAACTCGCTGTGAAAATGGAAACCCAGCCCTGCGTCGGCGGCCCGCAAATTCAGAGACGTCATTCACTTCTCGCAACCACACAGCTTCGCCAGGGCAGTGTCAAAAGGGTGGATGAGGAAAGGAACGCCCATGCACTGTAGGACCCCACTGATTGGATAGATTCTGACTGAGGAGGTGTGGCCTAATTGTATAGGCCTTTATTGATTGGCTTACTGCACTACTAAGGCTTTCCCCGGTGACTCCCCCAAACAAAAAGGCAAATGGATGAAGATGCTGTTGCTATCCTGAAGAGGGATACACTAAGGCAAAATCAATCATCCGCATAGCGTTGCTATGAAATGATGCAGAATGTTGGCCAGTGCAACGGAGCTGGATGTGACTACAAGGCTATCAGAATTTGCATTATATAGCGTTGATATAGTTTGTATTTGAAACAAGCAGCTTGAAGTTTTGTTCCACTGCTTTTTCATTCAAGTTTCTATAAAACCACTACGTTAAAACATACAATATAAAAGAAATATAAGTATTATAAATATAAGCCGGGACTTAAATTACATTGTCCAATCTCATTTTTGTTAAGCATATTGATCCAGATTCTCAGTCCAACAGGTTTGCAAATATAGCTTTATGGTTTTTGTTATCTTATTTCTTTAATGACGCTCTCTTAGATCAAATGTAGTCGACAACCACAATGAAGCTAAGTGTTAATCTTTCAACACTTACGGAGCTATTGGCTCAGAGTTTTGAATGTAACATTTATAGACATGTTACTTAAGCCAGTTGAAGAAAAATGCACAAGGATGATGAAAAGATCATATCAATAAATTTAGTCAAGCCATATACAGGCAAAATGCAATGCAAGTAATGTTAAACGTAGGGTTTAATATATTCAAAACTGATTAAATCTAGCAGCCTATGGGTATTCACAACTAATTGATGGCTTTTAAAATTTTGCAAAAACAAAAAGGGTCTTAAAATCTTTTCTATTTAAAAGTTTCATTTGCAGGACTAGATTTAGATTGTAAATAAACTAGTCAAAAGCAGCACACATTTCCATAATGTATGGAACCTGAAAAGGACACTTTGGAAGTAAATTTACATTCTAACAGATTATCCCAAATGGATACTAAAACAAATGTATTGAAGAGATTTGACGTTACATTTTTAGGCAAGTTTAAATAAGATCAGCCAGTTTGCAGCAAACAATCAAGGTTCCAGACCCTCAGTGTCGGTCTTTAAATTTCATTAACACAGACCGTCATGTATATTCAGTTTCATTCAGACCACAAAAAAAAAAAAAAACATAGGTAGTGGCTTGTTCAAAAACAATTGATACATGGCACAGGATCAAGACCAGAGCACAAGGAGGTCGAAGTGGTTTTCAGCAGTTCAAATTTAATACTTTGTCCCCCTTTCTCTACAGAAACCCAGGTAAAAAAAATCCCCCACTCTCATAAAATACAACAGCAGCAGTTACCAGTAAAAAAATGAAATGCAAAAAAAGAGAGAAAGCAAAGAGGGGAGGGAGAAAGAGTAGGGAGATGAGGAGGCAAGAGAGGAAAATATATATTTTCTATTATCTGAGGAGCGAGTTCAAACGTCCGTCATCAGACCAAATAAAAGGGCGAGAAGCAATCTGGGAACTTGCTGTTGTGTTCGTTCAAAATTGAGGGGCAAAAAAAAAAAAAAAAAAAAAAAAAAAAAAAAAAAAAAAAATCGAAGTGAGTCAGTCCAATCCAACTAGGGGAAAGAATCAGCACTCTAAGGCAGGGATTTATTTCAGGAAGGCTTTTCTCCCTCTCTGGATGAAAAAAAACTCCCACTCCTCTTCAGCCTCTGTGATGCATTTTGTCGTGTACAGATGTAGTTTGCAAGTTTGTGTATGCAACAGGTAAATCGGAAGGTGTGTCTGTCGTATATATAGTCAACACAGTTGCCCCTCTCACTTGCTGCAAGAGCGGTCGCATTTTTCTTTCCTTATTTCTTCATTCATTCCTTTCTTTTTTCTCTCCCAATAATCAGTCCAAGACTACCTAGTAGTCATCCAAATCAAAGAACTCGTCGTCCTCTCCTTGGTACTCCATGCCCTGGAAATCCACCCTGTACCGCAAGATGCCTGCATGACACAAATGTGATTGAGTGACAGACAACTTATTACTTTTTGCAGCATAATTTCCCCATAAAGAAAGATTTCTATAACTCAACAAATTAGTATGTAGAGCAATCATTTTTTCCATAAACCAGATATGACTATATAATTTGTAGCATATATGGCTGCCCAATCTTTAGAAGCTTTTGTGTTTGCATCCATTTTACCATGCAATATTTGCTTTTAACAGGTTTTCAGTCTCACAGATGAAACAAAAAATTGCAGTATTGTTTAAAAAAAAATCCTAATTGTCCTAATACAAACAATTAGGATTTGAAGGAAAAGGTAAGCTGCAAAGTTTATGATATCTTTATATGACTAATGTCTGAGTTTATTAGATACTGGAAAGACTCAGGATTAAAGTGTCGATGTCCATCTTATATGTTCAGATGTAGAACATTTTACAGCGGAGAGAGCCAAGATGCTTTGTGTGATTCTAAAACACCCGACATTTCAAGAGAAGTTAATTTTCAACAAGTCTCCTATTACAGTATCTTGTTATGGAAACATCAGAATACTGACCCCCGATGCCTCCAAAGCCCTTCACAAACTGGGACCCTTCCTGACTCTTGTCTGTTACGATTTCCAGCGTTGCTCCAAACTTCTTGTAGTTGTTTGCAAACCACTCCAGCAATGGCATGCTCTCGATCAGCTCGTGTTCCTGTCCAGTCTATATAAAAAAAAAAAGATAGATAAAAAAATGCGTTGAGGAAACGCACCACATGTAACACCTTGTATCTCACTCAGATATAAGCAGCGCTCACCTCCTTGTCTGTAAAGTGTGACTTGTCTTTCTCCTGCTCAGGCGTCAAGTACAAAATCTTCTCATCTAATAAATGAAAGCGCAAACGTCTGATTCTATGACAATAGTCCCATGGATTGATTGGGGTTAAAGTGACATTATAAGGTAACATTTTGCATACCATTCTCTGCCCCGTTGCTCTCTGCCCCATGCACACGTAGAACGTAACGCATGGTGTCTAAGTTCTCATAGACTATGAGGATCTCCACCGCTCCCATTTCCAGGGCTTTCAGTGTGTCCTCCACGCCAAAGCAGTACTTCCCCGTATCCTGACTGATCTCATCAAAGTACCGCCCTGTAGAGAATTTTTTTTTATAAATATCAACTTTAACTAGTCAATACTTTGTGAAAATGAAGGCAATGGACAGTAAAGCAGTATTACCTATGAGCTTCTTCTCCTGGATAAACTTTACATTAGAAAGGACTTCTGCCGAGAGCTCAATAGCTTGATTGAAACCGTTTTCTCCTCCATAGGAGATGTCAACCAGTTTCAAAACCTTAGCCTGTAACCTCTGTGGTAAAACATATACAAATGTGTTAAATATCTGACTAAATTTGTGCCCAGTTTTTAAGCATGGTTTTTTTTTTATCTAGCAATTAATCCTAAGTATTATATTTGTGAAGAAAAAACATACTTACAGGGTCAAACATGTCCGACTGACTAAGTTCAGTCTTAAAATCAGCAGAGCCAGCCAAGACCATTCCCGCCACATTAACTTTGTCGTTGGACACAAAGAGCTGGACAGCGGTCTCAGCCACTTTCCTAACGTAGTTATGTCTTTTTTCCATTCTTAGACGAGCAAAACGCAGAGCAGACTGTCCTCCTCTGCCTATAAGAAAGTAATAAATATATATACATTTTTAAACTGTGTAGAGGCAAAACTGACATTAAACTAGCACAGGCCATCATCTAATCTGCCTTTACAGAAATCGAATGTGTTATCATTGTGCCGCAGTACCGTGCTTCTTGGGTAGGTCCACAGTGAACTTGTGCAGCACCTCTCGGGTGTTGCCCTGCAGCGTGCCAAACAGTGCCCCGCTACCATCGATCACAATAAAGCCAAACTTACTGTCATCAGAGAGCAGGGCTGTCAATGCCTGGGTAAGAGAATAACAAAGGGAAAAGAAGTATGAAATGTGGAAGAAAGCAAATCGGAGACATCAGTAACCACATTTACACACAATTATCTCCAAAACAAATATCAAAGGAAGGATCCGAGTAAAATCCCTCACCTCTGTGTGGAATTTGTTGTCACAGAGGTACAAAGAGGTGTTGATTGGTTTAAAAGGCTCAAAGTCGATATTGACTTTCTTTTCCTTGCCTTCCTCTGTCACAATTGTGCCACAATACACAACTAAACCATTTGGTGGCACTGATGAAAAAAGCAGACAGACGAGTTAGACAAATATTAGGCTCTAATAAAAATATGCATCGTCTTTTAAGGTAGAACCCGGACACAGCTGTACAAGAAAATATTTAGACAGAAGACTTCAGTGAAAAATATTATAGTTCTATCTAATCTATCTTTCTGTAATCTGTAAGTTGTTTTTTTTTAAATCGTGATAAGAATTAGTCATTGTATAATGGTTATGATAAACTAATAAATTATGTTTGCTAATCTCATACACTCCCAGTATGATAGTGATTGTTACTTTTGGTATCTAAAGTATTTTTTTCACTACTAGGTGTTCTAGAGCTAATCAATTAAAGTAATTTTAACAATTTTTAAATGTCACTTGTGTCTGATAGCATCTGCACCATGAAACTCTGCCCAACTGACTGAATATTACATTAGCACTCAAAATGGAAGTGGATTGCATTTGGAATACACTATGCTGCTATCTACTGCACTCCAAACGATCCTTTGAATACTGAACACGCTGATATTGATACAACTATTCATTTGTGATAAGTTGTGCAGCAAAAATAAATACCACAAAATATATATTACAAAATATTTCAAGTAAATTTAAACTTCATGTCCTTCATTCCTACAGGTCAACAGGAATTTAATAAGTCCAACTCACTTATAAGCAATCCCTCACCAACAAACATCTATAGTCTCTTGATTTTGACACGTACCCTTGTTGTAGAGTTTTAGTCTTTGCTGTACAGAGGTGATGGCCCCGAGTACGGAGAGTCTGTTAACTCGACTCTTAATGTTGGAAGCAGTGCCAAACTCATCCGCCAACATCTTGGCTACTCTGGAAATCTGGTCCTTTGGTGGAATGATCAATGAGATCATGCTGGTACCATTGCTATGTAAGAGAGGAGGATTTACAGTTAGTGCTCGCAAAATGAAGATTGATTTAATATACAACTTGAATTAAAAACGCTAGTTAGTGATAAACTGCGCATGTGAACATGCTAAATACTTTTGGCAACTATTGGTGACACCGATATGACAAATTCAGTAAATTAAAAACAGCTTTTGTTGATTTAACTTCTATCTGACTTTCCCATTACATATGCACACTCCTTTTTATTTTATTATTAGTGTAAACACACAGTGTTCCTCATAAAAAGTCACAGAGAAAGAGTTTTTTTTTTTTTTTAAGTGATTAGTCAACAGTACTTAAAATCAATGCCCTTGAAACCAAAGACTGCCTGTGTGTATCCTTTCACGACTTGTTATGAAGACAAAGCACACTGGTACAGCCTGACACACACAAACACTCAGAGGCAGGTACCAAGGGCGAGATGAATGTAGGGCAAATAGTCAACTGTGTGTGATATGGTAGGCCTCAGAGCACAGTACAGCTGATTATGCGCAACACTAGATGACAACCCGTCACAGAACAAGGAACATGCCAGTGTAACAGGACGCACATTTCAGATGTGAATTCTAATCACTTCAGACGCTTAAAACGCTTGTGTCACTTAATAAAAGTCCTGGGCAGTTTTTTTTCTTTCTTTACATTTCCATAATAAGCGCGTCTCCCTTTCAATGTAACCCTTAACTGATCGCTTGCCATGTGGTGAACAACAAAAAGAACCCTTTGGGACTCTTTGGATATATCTGTCATTTGAGCAATGCTAAAATCAGCGTAGCAAACCAGCTCTCAACCTCTGAAATGTATCTCGGGAAGCAAAACTGTACGGTAGGCATCCTTAACTTCATTTAAATTGCATTTTTATTTAAAACCACCCATAGCGGCCTCTTTCCTAAGATGACGTCTGTTAGCGGACTGTGTTAGCGAGAGAGCTAACATCCCTGCTCCTAACTTATAACCCATTAAGGAAGTAGACACACAAAAAACTTCGCAAACGCAGCGTGAAAAAATAGATATAGCGCAAAAAATTTCACACATCGCAACATTAAGTTTTAAACCCTCTGCAATTTTTTAAAGTAACGGTAGACAGCGCTTAGCAACTAGCTAACAAACTAGCAACTAATGCGGCTATGCTAACCACTCCCAAATTCGGCCTCACTTTCTCGATGTCCAGCTGTTGCGGCAGTACACATTCACACCGTTGCTCGTAGCCATAAACTAAAGCGCAGCAACCGCAGACATAGAGTCTAATTTAATCACTTACCCGCGGGCAGCTTCCAAACTTTTGATCAGCTTCTTGATTTTCCAGATCTCCACGTTTCTGTCCGCCGCGCTGGGGTCGTCCGCCATCTTTCTGCTGTAATAGCTTCAGCACCTGAAAAGACGTTGAAAAAAAAGAAAAAAGAAAACATGCAGTGAGCAGCCCGGGAAACAGACTGGCCAGTACACACGATCTCGTTACGCGGTCACGTCTGTTATAACAAAGAGCAGCAAGTGCCGCTCCAAACTGCTGGTGCGATCACCGTTACACCCCATGACCACTGCTGGCAGATGGACTGACCGTGAGGGAAGTGCTCCGCTAGGTCTGCCGCTGTTAGCACAGAGCGCGGAGAAAATCAGGCCCGCAGTTATCCAGGCCCTAGCGTCCACCCTGTTCTTATCTAATACGACCTACTTTCTTCGCGTTCCGCTAGAACCCATATGGAGTGCATCTGGTCGCTTTTTATGTAAAGAGTTTATGAACAGAAAAAAGGGCCGGTGCATTACCTGCCTCGGACAACGCCGCTCCACTCCGCTCTCTTCTGCTGCGTTACGTCGAGTCGGTGGTGCGAGGAATGACGTTGCGTTCCTAACCGGTTTCTTTGCGCGTGGTTCTTTCGACAGGAGCTCACATGTGGGAGGTGGCGTTTACTTCCTGGAAACCGCATAGAAACCAATGAGGTTTCTTTACTGAAGTGCCATTCAAAACCAGACTAAAATGCTATTGGACACAATTTAAGGACGTCCAAAATGGGCGGACACCTGCAACTATGATTCATGGGACTTGTAGTACTTAAGATTCGGGCAAGCGCACAAAATCCACAAATGTGGAGAAAATGACCCATTTGGCCATATGTAAATAATTTGTTTACATATGTATAAAAAGATATAAATAAGTCCAAAATCTTGGCAGCATTATAACAGAACATGATTGCCATGTTGAATAATAAAAACAAATCTTGTAAATTTGAAAGCCAATCTAAGGCCATGAAGGTATTTCATTATGACAGCAAAACATATTAATCAACATTCAAGATGGGAGTCAAGTTAAAACTACATTAGCTCTATTTACTCCTTTATTAAACTGACTTTAAACTACTTGTCAGAGTTCACAGCAAATAGGGCTCCAGGATGTTAAAGCCTAAAACAATTCAAAACTTTATTGTCTTAAAACCTAATTTTGTATATCTTATCTTTTTATTATTTTTCCCTGTTTGAGGATTGAGAGAGTCTTTCTGAGATGTGACAAACTCAAAGCAGCTATTTGGTTCTATTTGTGTTATCAAACAATTGCTATCAGATAAAAGAGAACCCGATTTAATAGAATATGTAGGTTCAAATTATGAGTTTTTCTATTATTAGGAAACAGTTATCTCAATAAATCGTCCTCGGTGTGAAAAAGTGAATGGCCCCCAAAATCTCATAATTGAATTTTATTCCTTGATGGCAATTAATGCATTCAAGCAGTTGGCAGTGATTTTTACATTGCTGTAGAGGAATCTTGACCCACTTTTCAGTACTGGTGTGTTGGAAGTTTTTCAAGTACAATTTGGCTATTTAATAAGCTACAGCTTCTAAATTAAATTTAAATCCATACTTTGACTAGGGTAGTCTGAAAATTTTATTTTCATCCAAGTCATTGGTGGAATTGTAGGTGTGCTTTAGATTCATGCCTTGCTGCTTAACTTGCAAGCTCTTTAGCTTTAGGCCAGGAACTGATACCTAGACATTCTCCTTCATAATTTACTTGTACAGAACAGAATTAATTTTTCTACACTTACTATAAATCTTCCAATTCTTAAAAAAACAAAGCAGCCGAAGACCATCACACCACCCCCATGTTTCTCTAAAATGATGGATATCTGTGTTCTTTTTGGTCATGCTGTGATTTTTTCCTTGGAACATTCCCATGGAGCCATAACCTTAACTAAGGAGAAGTGAGGCCTGGGGTGCCTTATGTTGTTCATGGTTGAAGGATTTGTGATTCATTCTTGGAGTAATTTGTGGTGGGCCACTCCTGGGATAAATGACTACTTTCCATGTTTTCTCCTTTTGTCAAGCCTAGAGGATAATAGCTCTCAATGTGGTTTACATTAGTCCACTTAGAAATGGCTTTATAGCCTCTCCATTACATGTTGATATCAAATACCTATTTGTGTCATATCAAATCAGTACTGGTTGATTCTGATGTTATGGTTGTTGAACCTAGATCAGTGTATGCATAATTAGTTCTTTAAGAGAAAACCTTGTAATTACTGTAGGATAACCATTGTGTAGTCATCACAGCAATGAAGTGCTGAGTCAGTCAATATCAAGCAACAATAGGAAAAACTGCCCTGTCAAGGAATAGCACAAGAATAAATAATTAAAATAGAAGAAAACATTTATAGTTTCCTTTTTTTTGTTTACATTACAATCATTTATTTGACAAAAACAGATGCTAAAGGTTAATGCTGTATTTTCTAAAATGTTATAAGTAAGCATTTAAAACTAAATTATTACCAAAGCTATGTCAAAGCAGATATGTCAAAAAGCTCAAGACTTTTCTTGCTTCTGCTATTTCCAGAAATATTCTGTAGCTAAGTGAGAAGGAAATAAATTTTGTTTTACTGTAAATATTTAACTTTTCATTTACAATAGTTATTTAACTACTATGAAGACTGGTTTGCTAAACAAAAAGCATGGGTTAATCTGATAGGGTTTATTAGTTTTGTTTCTTATTTATCAGGACTCACTGTGAGGCAGCTTGTTTTTTTAATCGTTGTTGATAATTAAGGCCTTAGCAGATTTACACCACTAGATGACAGTATTGGTTAGTGAGAAAATGAGTGGCTTACTCAGTGTCTCAGTCATTAGTCATAGCAGACAAAATGAATAACTCTGAAGCTTCTGTCTCTCTGCAAAACTCAATAAAACATTTAGAACCGGGGCTTTTCTTGTTTGCGTGTCAAAATTTGGCACACTGTTTATTAGGCATTATTAGGTTGCCATATGTTGTATATTAGTCAATGTCTTTAGTGTATTGCAACTGTTTCCATCAGAACAAACATCTGTTTGAGCATGGTGCAACAGCCTTTAAGAACATCCCTGCAGTATTTGTAATCCCTGGTGAACAGGAGAGGTAGAGGGAGGTGCAGCGGAACTTGGAATTTTATTATTGTTTTTGGCAATGTCAGGAAGACTACATCATAGTGAAAATGTGATAAAGCAGTTTTTGCAACTCGCTGCCTGTAAAAATCTGTAGCACTTTTATCAGTGCCAATTCATCACCATCTGTCGACAATCAGAGCTGGAGCGAACTGTCAGCTGGAAATGGATGGTGCTCGCTGTGCTTTGAATGGGGCCTGCCCTGAGCAATGTGGCTACTCCTCATTTCACCTGGTTTTCTGTATGAGCATAGGCGTGCAGAGAAAGTTGATATGGTGTTGATTCTTTCCACTTTGCTTGACAACTTCCTACACAAATCTATTTATCTATCTATCTATCTACAGTTGCTGCAATTGCAGCTGCAGAGCTTTGGATGCATGTCTCTACCAGACATATTTGTTGCAAATCGGATCAAGTTCCAAAGCATTGCATTAATAGCGTTTTGTTTTGATAGCAGTTCTTAGCACATGTAAAATATTCTCAAATGAACTTAGAGCCAGACTGAGACTGATAGTCTCCTTCTAACAAATGAATATACACTACCGTTCAAAAGTTTGGGGTCACCCAAACAATTTTGTGTTTTCCATGAAAAGTCACACTTATTCACCACCATACGTTGTGAAATGAATAAAAAAGAGAGTCAAGACATTGACAAGGTTAGAAATAATGATTTTTATTTGAAATAAGATTGTTTTTACATCAAACTTTACTTTCATCAAAGAATCCTCCATTTGCAGCAATTACAGCATTGCAGACCTTTGGCATTCTAGCTGTTAATTTGTTGAGGTAATCTGGAGAAATTGCACCCCACGCTTCTAGAAGCAGCTCCCACAATTTGGATTGGTTGGATGGGCACTTCTTGCGTACCATACGGTCAAGCTGCTCCCACAACAGCTCAACGGGGTTCAAATCTGGTGACTGCGCTGGCCACTCCATTACCGATAGAATACCAGCTGCCTGCTTCTTCTCTAAATAGTTCTTGCACAATTTCGAGGTGTGTTTTGGGTCATTGTCCTGTTGTAGGATGAAATTGGCTCCAATCAAGCGCTGTCCACTGGGTATGGCATGGCGTTGCAAAATGGAGTGATAGCCTTCCTTATTCAGAATCCCTTTTACCCTGTACAAATCTCCCACCTTACCAGCACCAAAGCAACCCCAGACCATCACATTACCTCCACCATGCTTAACAGATGGCGTCAGGCATTCTTCCAGCATCTTTTCAGTTGTTCTGCGTCTCACAAACGTTCTTCTTTGTGATCCAAACACCTCAAACTTGGATTCATCCGTCCACAGCACTTTGTATTTGCCAGTCTCAGATATGGCTTTTTCTTTGCCACTCTGCCCTGAAGCCCAGAATCCCGCAGCCGCCTCTTCACTGTAGATGTTGACACTGGTGTTTTGCGGGTACTATTTCATGAAGATGCCAGTTGGGGACCTGTGAGGCGTCTGTTTCTCAAACTAGAGACTCTAATGTACTTATCTTCTTGCTCAGTTGTGCAACGCGGCCTCCCACTTCTTTTTCTACTCTGGTTAGAGCCTGTTTGTGCTGTCCTCTGAAGGGAGTAGTACACACCGTTGTAGGAAATCTTCAATTTCTTAGCAATTTCTCGCATGGAATAGCCTTCATTTCTAAGAACAAGAATAGACTGTCGAGTTTCAGATGAAAGTTCTCTTTTTCTGGCCATTTTGAGCGTTTAATTGACCCCACAAATGTGATGCTCCAGAAACTCAATCTGCTCAAAGGAAGGTCAGTTTTGTAGCTTCTGTACCGAGCTAAACTGTTTTCAGATGTGTGAACATGATTGCACAAGGGTTTTCTAATCATCAATTAGCCTTCTGAGCCAATGAGCAAACACATTGTACCATTAGAACACTGGAGTGATAGTTGCTGGAAATGGGCCTCTATACACCTATGTAGATATTGCACCAAAAACCAGACATTTGCAGCTAGAATAGTCATTTACCACATTAGCAATGTATAGCGTGTGTTTCTTTAAAGTTAAGACTAGTTTAAAGTTATCTTCATTGAAAAGTACATTGCTTTTCCTTCAAAAATAAGGACATTTCAATGTGACCCCAAACTTTTGAACGTTAGTGTACTTTCTGCTAAACCATTTTATTTCGGTTCCCGTTGCATGTGTAGAGTTGTTTTACTGCTGAAAGAAGAATCAACACTACAGTCTAAAAGCTGAATGTCTACATGTTCTCCAGTTACCATGGGCGTCTTGGCTGTTTTTTTCCTTCTATTTAATGGTCCCCTTGCCCTAACAGATTAGGTGGATGAAGGGGATTTCTGACACATTTTGGTGATGGACTGAAGAGAAGTCTGTGAGGTGTCTTAAACTTCAGAAATTGTGCAATAACCTAGTCTTGGTTCAAAAATCTCAGCAACTAAATATCTAATACCTATCTTGATTTTATTTTATTTTTTGAAAACCATGGATCCTTATCTTTTCCATCACAATTATGCTGTATATTAGTAATTCTCTACCACATAAAATACCAATAAAGCATATTGAACTTGGTGTGAAACATTTTGTCTCAATTTCATACATGGTAATACAACTATAGTTGTAAAAGGGACCAAAGGTGAAAAAGTTTCAGGGGTATGATTATCTCGGCCAGGCACTTGTATCTGTTGATGGGATCTGTAAGAACATCGCAGTCACCTATAGCAATACCAAGCAGTAGAAGTGTTTCCATATCCCTTTCTAGGAAGTAATATATGTTGTTGGATGGTTAAATGATCGTATTTAAAATAAATATTGTCAGAAAAAACACAAAGTGAATTTAGTTTTTTAAAACTGAAATAAAAAAAACACAAAAAACCTAAAAATATATGACCGATTAGACAATGTTATCAGATAAAATAATAAACTATTTCACTGTTTTAATCCTTCATGTTGGGGTTATAGTTTTTAGAGAAAGTGGATGTTCTTCCCTCTGCGCTTTGAGGCACGGAGACCTTTTCTTCCTCAGCTCATAACAAGAGCTAATAGCAGTCAGTGTCACATCTGTGTGTATCATGACAGCCAATCTATAACGAAGAAGGGGGCCCTGTGTGAGTGCCTGTGGCGTCTGTATGCTTGCGAGTGACAGAGTTACTGCGTTTGCAGAGTGACCCAGAACAGATGCAACCAGGTTCATAGAGAACCTGTTTTCATTCTGTGGCCATCTGCTTAAACTGAGTTGATCGAAGGACAGACTTAGTGTAGGTGAGAGGAGGAATACACAGGGGTATTCAAGGACACAGTCTTGTATGCCATCGTCAGAAGTTGATAGTCCACTGACACCCGATGTAGTGATTAAATTCTAACAGGAAAAAGAAGAGGGCACACTGAAACGTCCTGAAACACTGTTTCCATGAAACATTTTCTTCTATAAAAACACGTCTGCCACTATGTATGTACAGTGCTGCCAATAACATATAGCCTAGACCAAAGCAAACTCTGCAGAGGGATGAAGTATCTCTTATTCTCTGGTGACTAGCTAATCTATGACTCAGCGTGTGTTTGTCTCCTAGGCTTTCATTCTTCGTCTTTCCTACACAAACAGGGGATCAGCATCATCAGCATTTCAATAGCATGCTGATGCTGATGACTTAAACCAATCTTCTTAGGTTGTTTTGCATGGAAGGGGGTGTGCAAATGTTCATGTCTGGCTGCCAACCATATTGGCTTTGTCAATTTTTACCTTGGAGACAACAGCAGAGGATTGTAGAAGGGATGTATTTTTTGTAAGTATTTGCAAATCTCAGAGTCGACATTCTTGTCACATCTCTGGCTCCCTTACTGCTCCCCACACACGGAGAAGGAGATTTAAGGCTCTGCACTGTAATATTAAGTGGATTAATCAGGAATTGAGAGCTGAGGTTGTCATAAATATAAATGAGTTATTTTAAGGCATAGGGGGAAGCGTGGCATCAAGTTCACACAGTGTAAGCTATTAGAAGTTTATTGGAGCAGTGGATATAGACCACTAACCTCAATTTAGAGGCCAGGACACGATGTCAATCTTAATGATGCATTGGAAAGGGGTTAAACCCAAAGGTAATATTTACCAGCTGGCTCACATACACCACTGACTGACCCGGGGCATAAACCAATTGTCTTTCACGCCTCAGGGAGCAGAGAGTTTAATGTGTTTTGCAGTTTAATTTGAACTTTTAAAGTCTTAATATCTTTTTTTGTGTTTGTGTAAAAAAGACTCATTTATACTTTAGGATTGGATTAGTTCAAGTGAACAACGTGGTTCCAATTTTTGTAAGGATATTATGAAAAATACATTTTATGATAATACAATCCAAGGGTTTGTCCCAAAGAATCTATATTAGAAAAATACATAAAGACATAAACCTAAAATAGGGATGCACCAATACTGGTATTGGGTGTCAGGCCCGATATCGGTCTTATGTACTGTATCAGCATCAGTTAAAGTTAACTGATACCATAAACCGATACTTAAAATGTAGAAACTTTGCAATAATTTTATAGTAAATTGTTATTTTTCAATTTCAATTTTTGTTTTGTAGTCATTTTAATCTTTTTTTTTCCAAGTCTAATTTACCATCCTTTGTTGTAACAAACAGAGAAGGAAAAAAAAACCTGTCTTCCAATTCATTGCATTTTTTTTGTGTGCTAGGAATTTTGGTGTTGGTACTTGATATCGGCAAATGCTTAGATCAAAGTATTGGTATCATATCATATTTTTAAAAAATGTATCATTGCATCCCTAAAAATTACTTACACTAATGTGCAACCACATAAATACTAACCAGCTATTTATGTCTTGCCTACTTGCATAATGCTAGTGTTAAGCTTGTGAGGTTTTCTTCTTCATCTGTCATGTTTGTTAAATAATCCACACTTTGTTTACTGCTTACATTGCCTTTTTAATAACGTGTAGGATATAACATTGTTCAAAGCCTGCATTTCACTTCACCCAGAACAGGAAGTAAGAGAGAGAAAAAAATAGATGTCATTCCAAACAAGCTTTTCAAAATTAAAATTACAACAGAAAATGTTCTTACTAGATAAGAGACATTATTACATTTGAACAGAAGAGGTTCTTAAAAAATGAGAGACATTAATATTTATTTATGAGAACACAAATCTAACAGCTAGCATGGCTTATAGAAGTACGGATTCCACAAGGAAGCAAGGCATTAGAAGCAGCCCTTTTCATTTGTGTCATGGAACGAACGGCTCTTGAAATTACATACCGTACATTACATTATATAATATATTACATTATGTAAATCTCTCTGCCTGATGTGACACAAATCAAGACATGACAAAACAATGACAACTTTTTTTTTCCAAGTTCCTCCAGTCACACCAAAACAGATACTTGAAATTAGTTTATTTGTTCTAAAAGAGGGCTTTCCAAAACTGACTAAATGAACAAACCATGCTATTGCTCAAAGTAACAAGAGTATGATTGACAGGACCTCAGACTAATCCACAGCACATTGTCCAAAACATTCAAGTCCTTGCGTCCCTTTAAAGCCTCGTTCTGCCATCCAGATAAATGATGGTCACACATGGCCTTCCACATAGTGTTGAAGAAAACATGATTTATAAGACCATGTCACTTTATTTTATTGCTCCAAGGTCTCTTGACCATTTATTTCCTATTTTTACAAGACACAAAGGTCATCACAATCATTCAGACTACCCTGAGGCTAGGCTGCTTGTGTGGTCTAACATCTTTGTGACATAAAATGGGCCTAAACACAGTTTTGGGGAAATTTTTTGCCCCAAAATAACCAAGTGAAAAGCTGTACAACTTGACTTTCTGGTAAGTTTAAATCAACATTCAACTTTTGCTAATCTTTGGACAAACATTGGTAATGTTCACAATACATCATACAAGGAACATTTATCATGGCATGTTGTTTTATAGATACTGAAACCTAAATTTCACATTCTAACTTAGTTTTTCCAATGCTTCAACTCTAAGAGCAAACTGAACATTTTTGAGAGACCGTCTTACCTCTAGCAGCTCCCAGTGCTTGACAACAACATAATCAATGCTAATTATTTGCCATTTTATTGGTATTAACCTATCCGTTGAGTACTGTTTTAAACTACTCTTCATAGTCATTCACTTCTTTTCTATTCATTTTTTTCTTCAAATTTTTAATGAAACAAACTACTTGTTATCCATTAAATATCAAAATTGCATTTTTCTCGTTTCATATTTCAAAGTAGTAACGTCCCATTCTCATCATTGTGTTCCCAATACCAACTGAGGTGACTAAGAAAAGGTAGAAAAAGTTTATGCATGTTTTGTTCAAGTAAATAAAATCAATGCAATATACACCATATTGCCAGAAGTGTTTGCATTTGCCTTCACACAAATATGAACTTCAGTGACAGTGCATTCTTAAACTTTAGAGTATTCCCCCATCCTTGGCAGATCTGACAGCTTTAAACTCTGGAAAGGCTTGTTGGTTTAGAATTGCATCTGTCTGTATTTTTGACAATTTGGTCAGGTTGATTTTCGTCGAGAAAGTCCGGGGAGTATTCCACAAAGTGAGCTCAACAAATTGAGGCTCATGTGAAATATCCTTGCTTGAATTAACCCAACAGTTTACTCCAGGCTTATTCAGTTGCACCAACGAAGCTCAGGTGAATTAAATCCACGTTGACTGAAGAACTACAGGAAAGGCAGCCCCTGTGAATTGATCCTGGATAAGATAGAATAGAAGGAAATGAAAAAGCCGGGTTCTTCTCCCACTCCGAGAAAGACTTATTAATGCAGCCTATGAGCATCATAAATACATCATAACCAATAATGGGAACACCAGCTGCATATAAAAGCTTGTCAGGCTGCATTGTGTTATAATGTACATTAGGTGAGGTTCCTTACAGACGGTTTAGAATGTGACACAGGAGGGCAGAGAAGTGCTTCTAACTGTAAACTTCTAAATTCACATTAATAAATCATATTACCTCGTTGGGTAGGGCAAGATAATCTGTGAATATTAAAACCAGAATACAACATGACAGAAAATAGCTCACAGGTTGAATGTTTTAGAACATGATTTAAGAAAGGTGTAAAAATATGTATAATCTAAATAAGAACAGTTTTAAGTATAAGTACAAAGTAAAAGTTACATTAATACAGTATTTAAATTCACATATGTATTTTTTTAACCAGTTTCAAGGTACTATGAGGCTATTTTCACAAATTTAGACAGGACAGTATAATGATTTTATGGCTCCATCTTAGTGAAAAAGTGATTTATTTGTAATTATTAATGATACTTGCTGTCAGGTGCGACATTAGTGGAAAAATTAAGCTTCTGGTAGCAAGTAAATATTAAATACACTAATTTTCTTCAAAATAGTAAAAGTAATAACATTAAATAAATCATTAAATAATTAGAACAGCATTTTAAAAGATAAAACCTACATTCCACTGCATAATTTAACCACCAAAAAGGAAACTGCAGCAGCTGAAAACGATTTAATGCCTTCTTATTGGAGGTTGGATGTGGTGAGGGAGAGAACAGCAGCACAATAACAGCCCCGCAGTGTGACTTCCCCTGGATTGTCCAATAATTAGGTCAAGCTAAAATAAGGGCGTTTTTACATTTGTTGCGGTGCCAGAAAATGGCAAAAGAAAAATGCTAATTTTTACTGTTCACATGGAGCTCTACACACCTTCTACACAGTTGTGGCCATGGAGGTGATTGATAGACCAGAGTTCAATAATTTTGGTGGTATTTTTGGTAAAACAATGAGACAACTATGGACACAAATGGTTAAAACTGAATGCAGAAATATATGATAATGTCTTCTTGATCTGCAGGTGGTTTTCTTCTTTGGAGGAGTTGGACAATACATAGAAAAACAGAAGGTGAGTGATTGGCTTGGAAGCCTAACCATAGCAGAAGAGGAAGCAGGGATTTTGCTCTGATAGCAAGGGATGGTTTGTTTGACACTACAGATCGAGCACGTGTCAAAAATCAAGAAGTCACACAAAATGGAGTCCACACAGTGGCAGATGTTTAAACAAGAACATTTTATTTATCAAAACTATTTATATAATTTAACCCTTGCACAATGCGCCATCAGATATGACATACAGGGCATGTGCTTAAAAACACAGTAGTGAAATATCACTTTTACTCCCTCACCTTTGACATTCATGATTCACCAGTCTCTGATATTTTTCCTTTATAGCCACAAATACTTCAGGCAGGATTTCTGCATGACAGCCATCACACGTTGCACCAACACCAGATTAATTAAGTTAGGAAAGCAGTTATGTCATGCCAAGACATCAATGGAAGCAGGCAAAGCTTTAATATTAGTTTCTTATTTGTTTTAATTTATCTTTAGTCTAACTGATTACTGTGACAGTAAACACAGGTTAGAGGATGGATACCCGACCTGAGCCCGGCGGTACCCGATGGTACCCGATCTGGGGATTTCTGACCACAGCACACAGATCATGATATATCACACATAGATGGGGAGCTGCCACAGTTAATTTAGTGTCTTTAATAATGTAAACATTAACCCCCAGGCTTGACATATCACTAAAAATATTTGTGTGACAAGAAAAATACAGGTTTCAAAGCTCTGCCTAAGAAAATAGATTGTTTGAAAAAAATGGCAGGACAAAATAAGTTCAAGAAAATGTGCACTGGGGTCATGGAAATTCAAAATTGGCCAAATATGCCACTGGTGGGATTCAAATCATCTGTCTAGAACTTTTTGGACTAAATCCAAGCTTGCTGGAATTGGTTTCCAACTCTCTCGACCCTAAACAAGCTAAAGTGTGCATAGAAACAGAATGTATGTTGAGTCTGATTTACAATCATAAAAAGTCTGATTACAGCACCCATGGTCCACAGCCACCTATGTACCTTTATGCATTATAGTTAGCACATTTATGGGTTTGTTTTCCAATTATATACACTAATCATGGATTGCAGTTTATTTTGAAGTTTATCAGAGACATAAGTTGAATTTGTATGAATGTATACAGTCAGTTTATTCATTATCAGCAACTCTTGTCACATTTGATTTGCAATTTTTATTACAAATTCTTATTTATTTTACTCAGTACATTTACATGCAGCAACAGAAAGTTGACTATTTACCTTTGTCCAACTTAAATCAGAAAATACTTTTTAAATGCATGTATACACCTTAGTCCATCTTGAATCGAAACTAAATTGGAATTTCACGAATAGGACTAAGGAACCCACATAATGCTATTGGAAATCACACTGCTCTTCAACCAACCCTTCTCCCCCCCACACCCATACTCGTGCACCCCCTTAGGAAGTCACGAGATGTACAAGTGCAAATCGACAACTCCACAGTAGTAGTATGAGAAGGAAATGTCAGCTAGGCTAACTGCTATAAGGCTAACATGTAGGGCCGCATGTCGCCTTCTGTAGTCTGGGAGTCAAACATACTTATTCCATAAGTAGTAGCCCTTATTCCAGTTACTCCAAAAAGCTTGATTTAGATGTGTATCTAAACATACTGAGTTGCGATAGATGCCATGGTCACCAGGAACTTGGCCTGACAAAGGTTGGAGTAATGACTCAAAGCACCTAATTATAAGAATGGGTAATTGGACTGCACCATTAGATTCTGCTAAAGAGGGAGGAACTAGATGATCTTTATTTGATGCATTCTTCTATACAGTTAAATATTTCAGTATTTAAGATCTTTAGTTATTGTTATGTTAATTAACAAACTAAATTCACCTCTTTCTCCTTTTTGTACTAAGTACTATAATTGTATTATATTTACTTCCCTTGTTTATATTGAAATGGTCCGATCACCCATATTGTAGTTATTTGTTTTACTATTAATAACTGGGGCTAAAAAACACCTTGTTTGCCATAAATTCCTCAGCCTCTACCTGGTTTTCAACTCAGTTAATTATAGAAAGCAAGGTTTTAGTTAGTTCTTCCCAAGAAAAACAGTTTTTTGCCAACCTTATAGGTGGATGCAGTAATCTATGCCATCACTCAGGCAGTGCAACTTTAAATCAGCCTGACATCATTTTATTGAAGCCAAAACCATGACAACATGACAGATAGACTGATATATGATGGAAGGCTGGAGGAGGGGATGAAACAAGAAAGATGGTGGAAAATTGATTTATTTGAGCTGCATTAATCAAATAGACAACAGAAAGGGCATTATCTGTTCAATGATTTAATATTGTGAATAAAATGAAGACAAAGACGTGCCTTGTGAGGAAAAGTTTTTTTGAAGGATGAGGATAAGCGGAACGATTACTAATCAGTGCCATGTGGAAACATGAATGCATCTGTAAGATGATTTGGTCAAAATACCCACACAATCATTATTAATATTTTTCCGCTGACAAAAAACGTGCAAGCTTTTGGTAGACTCTTTTTAATTGCGGGTATTTTTCTGTTGTAAGACACAAAGACACAGCAGAAAAGTCTTAAACAGTCTCTAGTTTTTTTGTAGATTCCAGTAACAACAACAGAACCACATATCAGGCAACAAAATAAGGACATAGCTCAAACAAAATTGCTAGCATTTGATATATTATTTGCTTTCTGTTCTGATTTTCTTAGATTTCAGAAATAACTCTGCAAATGAGTTGATGAGGTCTTGCTTTGGATATTGATCTTGTTTATTAATAATGTTCCTCTATCTAATTAAATAGTATTAGATCTATAGATTTGTTCAAACTAAACAACGTTTTAGACATTTCCTGCTGAAAATAAATGTCTTCTAGCCCTGTGATGGACTGCCAACCTGTCCAGTATATACCCCGTCTCTTGCCTGATGACCAGTGGAGATAGGCACAAGCCCCCTGATAACCCCTCAAGGATAAGCGACATGGATAATGGATGGATGAATGGATGGAAATGTCTTCTACAAGAAAGTTAGCAAAGTATATTTTTCTAATTCCCAATTTCCACAAACAGTGACTTTGTAGCAGTGAGATCCCTTAGATATATATATATATATTTTACCATTACCTAGCCAAGAAAGCCATATAGGTAGAGTTCAGTGCAGAAATGATAAAAAAAACAACAACAGCTACTATAACTATTCATTATTATACAAACTATGTCAGGTTGTTTTTATGTAGGAAATCATTAAGCGCAAACATATTATCCCTTTTATTTGACCTGTTATTTTTTCATTTACGTTTTGATAATAGTGTTATGCTGCACTATTATGGAAATCTTTTGACTAAAATAACAGAACACCAAATACTGAAAAGGTTTTGCTTTGCAATGAGACCAAAACAACAAAGTTTATTTAAAAAACAGGGAGTAAAAAAAAAAAGATAAGAAAATAATTAGAATTAAATTAGAAATCCAATAAATGAAAATGCATTTTCTAGCCCTTAAGGTTAAACACTTGGAAATACATGTCAGTTTTATCCAAGCACAGCGATACTGTGTGCAGCAGTGTTTTTCAACCAAACTATAATGAACAGATTAAGCACACTGGCAATGTGTGGTTTAGTATCTATACCAAGGACACCAAAATATTAATAAGGAGAGCAAAATAAATAAATAAATACATAAATAAACAGCCTACCTGTGAATTGTCAATTAACTTTTTTTCAAGACATAGATTTCTCTTTAAAAATGTATTGTTACCTTTTTTATAGGCAAAATTGACACTGTTAAACTTTGAATGCATATGTTTTGCATTGATTACCTTCATAACTTAGTTAACTTAGATACCAGAAGCCAATATACTAATATACATGCATTTGGGCATATTTGACCACATTTAAGCTTTATAATCTTGATACTTGAATCAGGAGCCTCATTTCATTGACAAAATTTGACATCTAAATCTAATCTTAGTAATTAGGCTTTCTATCAAGACATTGTTAGCTGAATTAAGGTTGCTGAGAACATCTCAACCAGGTCTCTGCAGGTTTTTTAAAAAAAATACACTTTATTTTTAAATTATTAACTGTTCACTGTTTTCAGTGAATTACAGTGTTTGTTTTCAGAGATGTAAGCTGCAATTCTATTATTGCAATATATCAATAATCTGTTCTTGACCATGTTGTAAAAGTATTGTTGGGGAATCTATGGGAATATTCACGTTATCTGGTTATAAATCAAAGGGTTGCTTATGGCAACCCAGAAAAATAATAATTCATGAAATTATCAACGGGGTACCAGCTTTATAACTTTTTTTAAAATAAAAAGCAAATATTAATTATTGGACCAGAGAATAGGTGTATCTGAAAGATGAGCCCTTTGACCGACGTATTGAAACAAACTCAATAAAAGAAGCAGAGAGATTTAACTCAGTTTCAAGAATTTAATAACTAAATTGCTCACACAAACAAAAATGAGTTCAATCTCGGCTAGTTGTCCCCACCCACGTCACCAGAGGGTTTCCCTTCATATGCTTACCTCTCAAGCATGTAAGTTCATGTGCTTACACCGCATACATGTGGACGAGAAGAGAGCAGGATGAAAAAAGAGGGGGGTCAATAAAGGTGATTTAACCAAACTCCGCGGTCAGCTCTGGGAGCTAAAGGAAGTGTTGATACTGGTAGCCTGGAGGCTAACAAAGGGTCATAAACTCGGACAAAGGTGGAATGGAGTCTAACGTCTGTCCTTTGCTCGTTCTCTACAGAAACACTCCAGTTTGTAGAACTTAACACAGAACAAATGCAAAAAGCAACACACTACTTTGCTTACAGATAAAAAAACAGAAAACCTTAACAGAACACGTCAAAACCAATTCGTAATAAAGCACGGGTGCACAATCAATCTAAACCGGCTACTACTTTGGTCCACAATTAGAGGCTGGAGGTCGAAAGGGGGAAATCTTGGATCCAAAAAGGGAGAAAAAAAGAATAAATCCATTAACCTGAGTTGCTCAGAAAAGTAGGGACGAATCAAAACGCTGGTGGTCCGCAGTGCGCGGCAGAGAAAGGGGAATTTGACCCAGGAAGGGGTGGGGATGGGGGGGGGGGGGTGAAGGGAAAGAGTTCATTATAAGAGGAGATCTTTCTTTAAACAAGAGTAAGGCTGAAAAGAACAATTCAAGGAACTGTGGGCAGATTTGGAATTGCGGCGCATGCAAAGAGGTACTGCTTCAGTGAAGGAAAGTTGTAGCTGATGGCTACTCGGCCAAATTGGAGAGGACGAGCCAACGTCCAGCCAAAGGCGAGATACCTGCATCTCCAACAGACATGAGGCCCTCTGTTTAGCTGCCGCAGCATTTGTTAGCTTGCAGGACTACATTGGAGGTCTGAGAGATCAGTCTTAAATGTCTGAGTCTCAGGCTAAGGGGTTGTCTCCAACAGTTTCACAGATTCACAGGCAGCACTGATAGACCAAAAAATCCCAAAGTATTTTTTGGGAGAAAGCATACCCTCAGAGGATGAATTATCAGCTCAACAAAATATCTGCACTAGTGTTCTTTGGTGGTTGTTGAAATGGATCGCAGTTATGCTGCATATGATAACATGAACAACAACAACTTTTCTGTAGTTTCCAGAGCTATGAAACAAAGCATCTCACCTCCAAGTGAGCTATTCAGGTGACCTGCAGATGGACTTTGCGGAAGAGATCGTGCAGTTCAAAGATTTTACTTGTGGTAAAGGCAAGACATCTGCTCCACTGATTATTCATTGATATTTAATAAAAATCTTAACGTTTTTGCTGTGTTCACACCGGTCAGTGGGTCCAGGTGTCAAATTGCTCAAACGAACCAAAGTTGATGCTTTAAAATTAAAACCCAGCTGCTTGCACACTTTGCAGTCTGTGTCGGCGCATCACGTTCAGTATGTCAGTGCTCGGGTAGGGATTTCTCTGTTGCTAGTTGTTTACCGAAAGGTGGATCATGTCGAGAGAGTGGCTTTTTAAAATGTATTAATAAAGCCAGAATATGTTGTCGTCGGGCGCATTTGCGACGTGTGTGGATACAGCCCATTCTTCAGAGGCGTTTAGTTGATCCCCCATTTTGAATGAATGACTGGATGCACCGACCAGTGTGAACGTGGCTTTAGAAAGTGTCCTAAATGTCTTAGTGCGTGTAGGTCAAGTGCTTACAAAAAGCCATAACATTATGAATATAAAGTCAATGGCAGAATATCTTACAAGCTTGTAATGAGCTGTTCATTTGGCAAACAAATTAACAAACCAACTTTTTATATTTAGAAAGCAGATCAGGGCGTTCAGACACCATATATATATATATATATGTGTAATAAAGAGAATCAGTCCAAGCTCAGAACCCTATGTCACTTAAACCAGCCTAGAGCTGTTCCCTTGATACCTACAACCTACATGTTCAAGCCTTTCTAAGAGAATATTATGACCGACTGTGTCAAACATCTGTGCAGGTGTTTCTGCCCACCGGGACATAAGGAAGATTTTATTTCATCACTTAACATGGTGCTTGTTTTCATAATACCGGTATATGCACAGTGGTCTGGCAGTACATCACTGCGAAGACTTTTTTTCTTTTCTTTTTTGAAGAGTTTGTGCACACTCCTGTGCTACTGGCTGCAGTTACTTGCAGCGCTGGCCACGTCGCTTGTAAGTTTTGTTTCTTCATCCTCTCCCATGCTCCACAAATTTATTTTAATGTTTTGACGGTTCTTTTTTGTTTTATTGCAAATGTGAATTAGTTCAAATTGGCATTCATCTTCTAACTCTGCATCCAGTTAATCTTTCAGTCTTTGCCTTCATCTTCTCATTAGGTTTTTTCAGTCTGATCCAAAATTGGTCCGTATATAGCCCTGTTGCCTGTTTCACATAGTGTGACCCAAATTGTTTGGGACAGGCATAGCTGTCCTAGCCTGGATGCCAGCCGAACTTAGTCCCGCCCACAACATGGTCTGGAAGTTCGGTCTGGCATTCCTCCGTTGAGGAGCAATTATGCCCGATCAAGATCTGTTCGGACCAATCAAATCGGGTTTACGATGATTGACAGGTGAACAACAGTAAGGTAATCAACCGTCACCAAAGAGCGCCTGGGTGGGATTTGTTTACAACACTGATCAAAATTTCAGTACACACCTATTCGGATTGATGGGGCGAAATAAAGCCGCACATAAGGCGCTTCTCCTCCTAGAAGGCGCTCCACCCGGTGCGAATTTGCCCCGGGGAGCGAGGATGAGGAGGAAAAGAGAGGAGGGCAGCTCCCCTGTCCTCCGCTGCAACACCGCTGTAAAAAGTTACTGCGGTGTTAACGGTAGACTATTAATGTTGCTGCAGCAACCGCAGCAGCGTTACTTGTAACTTTTTACAGCGGTGTTAAACTGACCCGCAAAAGCATACAGGAAAACATGCGTAGAAGCTCCATAACGGAGAAAAATGTAAGTCAACAGAAAAAAAATGTGAGGGAGAAGACGCGCGGACAACGTGGTGTTTGTTTACATTTTTCCACAGAAATTAGACAGCTCAGCGCATGCTCATTCACACGCCGTCGTCAGATCTTTTTTTTCTTCTTTAAGTGTCCATGTAAACGGGTATTTAGGCATTTTCATCAACCAAGCTTTTAATCGGGTTGAGGAAATTTGGTGCATATAAACGTAGCTATTGAGTCTGTTCTAGAAGATATCGACAGGGCATTAATTTTAAAAAAGGAATTTTAAAAGAGGAACAGATAACTCCGTTGCAGAACAACGTCACAGACTTCCGTTGCTCTGATTGGTTATAGGTCTATCCAATTGAGTGCAGAGACATTGTCTTTCCTGGTTCGTTTAAAACACGCCCCATAATCACAGCCCAATGGAGCAGTATCAGACTCATATTCTGATTAGAATTGAGCATGGCTACGTCAGGCTATAGCTGTGCAGCATGTGATGGAAGTCCTTTTGTTGTGAAGTGAGCCAGAAAGCTGAACACTTTCACCCAGGGAGGCACACAAAGGGGCAAGATGTGTTGAGACAAAATGTTCTATTATGTGTCTTTCAGCAGCACAGCGGGCTGCAGGTCAGCTCAAATCTATCTGATTCAGACCAACAGCAAAATAAACCAACCAAAAGTATAGAGGAGAGTTTACTCTTTTCCCCACTTTTGCCACATAAGCTTTAGTCCTGGAGTGGTGGCCCCATATGAAACAAACCTTACACTCTGCTGAAGTTAAGCTAAAGGTTAGGTTTTATCCCAAATCCACCACCAGGAGAATGCAGCAGGAGGAAAGAATGGGACTGCTTCACACTGTTAGAAAAATTCTACTTCTTTTTTACTTGAGCAAACATCAGTGCAATCATTGAGGACCACACAATAAAAATCATCAAGGAGTAAAATAGCCTGTCTATAACAAAATTATGATCCAGATTACATGAAATGTTTAACACGAGCATAAGTATAAATGTGGGAAAGCAACAGAGGAGGGGAATGACCAGTTAAGGTCATGCTGGACAATACTGAGTCCAAATCACCGTTACATCACTAAATGTCAGTGTGTTGTATATGCAGTATATTATGCAACTATGATTAATCTGTATTGCAGGGTCCATATTAGCCCTGAAATTATGTGAAATTTAACTTGCTCGTGAAAGAGATTTGGATCCCAATAAATGTATCTTGACAGGAACAGATATTTTAATGCAACTAGAGCACATGTCATCCTCAACACAATCCAGCTCAGGGTTGACTAGGTTGCAAAAAATAATATGAATATAAATAGATTTACTGTAATTGCAATTCACACTGTACAGTGCAAGATTGGATCAGCTACTATAATCTGACAATTTATCGAAAAAAAAAAATCTAAATATTTCTAAATATACATCTGATGTTACATGTGCAGTTACAGTCTTCAACAAACTAATGTCTTGCTCATGATGGTAACGTTTTGCATAGTAGGCTGACCATAGCATGGTACTTGGTAGAAATTTGTCTCCCATTGTGTTTAATTGCAGTTCCAGTTCATAGTGGCAAAACCAAACTTGATGAAGAAGCTTTTCTCCTGCCACATAAGCTTCACTCTTTGCTTTTAAAAGTTAAAATGTAATGTGCTTTCCAAGGAAAGCTAAGGATATTTGAGCACAGGCATAGTAGGTGACATGACACAGACAGCCATGGAGCTATAGAGCTAATTTAAAAAAAAAAGTGATTTAATTTTAACACCAACAGAGTAATTTCAACCTTTTCAGTGTAAATTTTTTATAATGTCTGGAGTTATTTATCTGAGTTGATCACACTGGTGTTAATTTAACTCTGATCAGAGTGAAATAAACCTCCATCCTTGCAATTCAAAGTCAAGTATTACTTTTTTGATGTTAAATGAATAAAGAATGCCAGTTCAGAGTTAATTTAACTCCTTCCAGACATAAGCTCCACCCACGATCCATAGATTTTGTTGCACACTGCAAAGACTTATGGGTAATGTGTTTGTGTTAATTGTAGAACTTCTCCTTTGTACATTATAGTTTGTGCCCTACATGTAGCCGTGCTCCTTAGTTATCTTTTGAGTTATGTTGTTGTCAGTGTTTGATAGTTATTGTCCATGCACCATCATAGAGATGGTTAATTTTTAAGGTTTCTGTTTATACTTTGCAGTGTTGAGCAAATTCATGTTTCTCACCCAACAGTGTTGATTTTGAATCCCTCTTGTTGGTTTTAACTCTATAATGTGAGTTAAAGAAAGAACTCTGGTGTGGTGTTAAATATTTAACTACTCAAGAAATTTTAATCAACTCTTCAGAGTGTGGAGACACATAAACCCAGAAAAAGTGTTAAAATCAACTCTATAGGAGTTGGTTTAACATTTGACATTTTGCTGTGCTTAATTAAAAAGGGTAAAAAAAAGCTATTTGGCTTTTAGGTAAAAACCCAGACTCTTAAGATCAGCCCAGTGTTGAGTCCACTTGGGGACTATGATCATGTGAATGAACAAAAAAAACAAAAAAAAAACGGGGTCCTACCATGATAACTTTGCATCCCTACATAGATATATGAATGTAGCACTGCTAAGGGACAGCAAACATAAATAATAAAACTAATAATACCATTATATTACGTGATATCAATTATATTCAAAGACTTAAAATAAAAAAATGACAAGTTACAGTATGTGAGAGCATAGTGATGCCAGCGGCCTGACATCTGTGGGACTTCTCATTATGCCTTGTTGCTGAACATTAGAGAGTGTACGAATTTTTTTTCTTCCTTTTTAAGTGACCAATTCTTTATTGAAAATTTTCACTCACTTTCTGGATATCACAAGACAGCAAAAAGTAAGAACTTTTGTACAGCGATGGATTTTAATGAAAATACTTGTCATTGTCTACTAATTTTTAATAATGAAGGTCACAAGTCTTCACAGTTTTTAATTTGTGGTGTTAAATAAAGGATTGGTATAGAAAAAAGAGAGATAAAAAGGAGACAAATAAATAAACCAATAGACTAAGGGAGAAAAAAAAAAGGGAAACCAACTAAAACAGCAACTTTATTTTACAAATGATCTTACACAACCTTTTAAATTAGAAGATTGTACTTAGATTACAATTTGGAAGAATACTGAAAAAAAACATATTTTCCTTAAATTCACTATAATCTCACAGCATTTTAAATATAAGAATGGGAAGCCTTTGATATGTCCTCTGAAATTTTCAAAAGTTTGAAAAAAAAAATGCATTTATACAAGCTACATCAATACTTTGATGACTTTGTCTATATATAGACTTAGCCAAGGAATGTCTGAAGATATCTCTTTGTATGTCTCTGGGCTTTACTTGCACCTAGTAGGAAGCTGTAGTAAACGGTCAGGCAGGAAGCCAGTGTTATTCTCATTAAACACACAATATTGATCTCAGCTACAATTCAGATACAAAAACTGCTCATAGTTAGAAATAACCTTCCTCTCTCCTTTCGTCTTCCTTCACTCTGTCTCCATTATAGTTCTGTTCATGCAGTATTTATTCAAAGAGATCAATACGTAGTGACAACAAAAAGAAATGAAAGCACAAACTGTCTCTTACTCAAACAAGCTGACTCAAATGATTTGGTCATCTTAGAGGGCACAGTTCTGACTTAAGGGATAAAGATAGGGGATAAAACTTAAGCCTTGTACAGACAGAGACGATCAAAACTATTTTCTTGTTTTAGCTAAACCCAAATAAAGGAAATGTCAAAATTTACATAAGTTCAATGCAGATGTGTGTAATATAGGCCTACTATGTGAGAGAATAATGATGTAATGGTGCAATCCATATACAAAAAAAGTATCTACGGAGTTTGCTCTAATCATTTATCTGCATCAGTTTTTGTTTGATTGTTTTTGTTCCCCTTTAAATTATTAATACCCTAAAAATTCTGCTGCAGTGGGATTTACTTACAAAATCTGTTCTCCGAGGACCATGTGAATTGTGAATGAATTTAAACCATATTTATACTGTGTGGCATTTCACATTTTTGTGGATAAATACAGGATAGTGGTCTCTTATTTCATTCTTTTTGCTACCATAACTGGTTTGGTCAATTAGCACAACAATTAATAACTTCTTGTAATTTACATCATTACAAGAATCACGAAGAATGACTAATGTAAAAAGTAAAAAAAATGTATATTTTCAACTAAACCACTTTATTATGTACACGTTTAGTTATTTGTTAACTGAAGGAACAACTCAAGCAATTGAACGGCTGAAAGTTTATGCACTGAAATGTCTAGATGTTTTGAAGACAACTTGCTGAAGCTCATGTCATCAAAAACGAAGTTCAAACATGGCATGGTTGTTGCTGCTAGACTGCTGATCCACTGACATTTTTACACAGCCAATTCGTTTACAGAAAAAGGCCAAAAATGAGCAAAAATATCCAGTCAACAAGATTGCATGGATGAAGATCCTTTGCTGCTGTCAAAGGTCAAACGAGAATTAGCTGGACCTCAGAGAAAGGAAAAGAAACTGCAGCGTAAATAAGCTCTTGATACTGTCAAAATATACAAATTACCACCAAAGACACCCAGGAACCCTAGTAACAGGAAAGTATGGTTACAATGCTCACTAACAATAGACAGTAATAAAAAGTATCATGGCAAAGTGTTAAAATAGAAAGTGGAAAACTGTTGCCCGGGCGGAAGACTCTCAATTTCAGCAGCAACATTGATGTGGTAGGTTAAGAAAGTTGCATAAAAGGCATGAAAACAGTGAGCCATCCAAGCTCATATCAACATTTCAGGCTGATGTTGATAGTGGAATGGTATAGGACATGTACTTGGTACACTTTGGGCACCTTTGTTCCAGCTGAGCATTGTTTAAACATTACGGCCTTCCTGACTATTGGTGCTGACCATGTCCATCCTTTTTTATCAGCAGAGTACGTATCTTAGTTAGGCCTAATGCAACAGATAAAGTACCATGTCACAAAGTTCATATCATCTAAAACTATTTCTCTTATCTTTTAAGATAATTTTACAATTCAACACATTTGTTATTCTGAATTATAAATATTTCTCCTCAAACCAGGTTTCAAATATCACAATTTTTCCTAAATGTTTTGTCAAAATATAGTAGCATTTGACTCTAAATATATAAATGACTGAGCAACCTTTGGGGGAAAACGATGACAGAATTATATTAAAACAAAGTTAAAACTCTCCATTGTTAAGTAGACCTTTCTTTAGTTTTTTGTTTGAGGTGGAAATCCCTACGGAAAGAAAATCAGTATGTAATGTTTTTTTATTCTTTTGCCAAGCTAAATCACTTAAATTTCAGCATAGCCTTTTGCTTTCCATTCAGAACATCCCAAAGAGACAGTGTTTCAATTTCAGCTTCTTTTACTGTACATCTGTTATTCCAGGCATGCAGATTTTTATATTTACATACCATTATCTTCTTCATCTATGCACAGGAATGTCAGAAAATGTATGTACATGTTTACCATTTGAATCTGTACAAAACAAGGGAGAGGAAAATGTTGAGATAGTCATTTATCCTCAGTAAACAGATGCATCCATTAGGCAGCTGTATAGACACCCCATTAGACACGGAGATCTTCAGCCACATGCTATTATTCAGCACAGGAAAAAGCCAATGCACAACAGAGAGTAAAACACGCTCTTCCAGAATGTAATTAACCCAAATAAATCTCATTTTGTAGAAAACAGAGTAAGTCATAGTTTGGATTGCTTGAAAATTATAATTACACATTCCTTCTGAGAGGATTAAGCACTCATTGTTTAGGACCATTCAACTAACAAGATGGTGACACGTGTCAGTATTACTGTAGATAAATGTAAGTGCATTGACATTAAAGAAAGCATCCATGAAAACATTATTTTCATGCATTCAGTACAAACACTTGAACATAAAATCTGTTCTTTCTACACTTTATCTTTATTGCCCAAAGTATACATATTTCTACACAGTTTGACACACACAGTTAAAGCCTTGTTAAAAGAGATTTTATCTTCAAATTATATCTTGTATAGGGAGGAGGTTGTAATTTGAAATATTAGCCTTCCTAGTCATTTTCAACATACCTTTTTGGTACGATGAAGCAAATATAGAGTGAAGTTGGGAGCAAATAACTGTATGTACAGTTCAAGCTAGCAGTTTTTTTCGGCATCTCTGTGAGAGAGAAATAGTGGGGAAGAGTCAAAAACAACAATTAAGTCTTATTGATATGTCGCTTACTCACTACAATTAAACCACCAGGGGGCAGAAATGAGCCAAGAATTACAATTCTTAGAGCAGATTTATAAAAAAGATCCACTGTTTGGAAAATACAAAATAAAGGCCTCCAATACACAACCAAACAGTTACAGCTGGTGTGAGGATTGTCTTGCTAAAAACAATATTGCTGTTAAAACAATATTGTTTTTCATCAGAAGAGGCTTGTTTTAATGAAACATTTGGAATTTAATTTTATATTAATTTGTTAATATGACTTAATTCCACACTACATTAATTTAATAACAGTAAAAGCTTAATTATTTTAATAAAAAAAACATTTAGTAATATTGTATTTTCTTTTTTTATAGAAGGTATACTTAATTTTCTCTTGATTGCTTATTAAATGTTTGGTTTTCTGGGAGCTTTGATCTTTCTTATATTATGCATTATTTTCTATTATACTGAATGCATATAAATAAATAAATAAAAGAGTGTTACAGACCAGGTGGGTTTCTTTTTTTAATTATCATGGATAAAAAATCAGGGCAGCTGCAGTCATTATCTTGAAGGTGGGCCAAGCTATAACACTACTCCACGTTGCAAATCCTTTTGAACTGCTCATTAAAAGACAAACAGCAACATTACTAGTTTTCTCCCCTTAAGCCTCCGTGGACATGAGGCACTTCTGGTATTGTGACGCATCAAGCTGAAGATGAAAGCAGCTCTCTGTAAGAATTATCGCATTTCATACAAGACTAAATGTCATGTGTAGTCCAGATTACTTGACTGTTGTAGAGTTGTGTATCTGGTTTTGTATTGTTTTCGAACTTCCTGTATCATTTAAGACAGCTTCACTTCCTGAGGTTCCCTCCTAATCAGCCTCTGCCACACCCTGTCATCCACCTGTGTTTCATTGTCTTTCCTGGTTTGTTATACCATTTATAGCTCACCCTGAGGGATAAATTGATCATTCAAATTCAGAAATTCTTTACTAATCCGAGGGAAATTAAGTGTTGTTGTAACTCAAACTAATGGATTAATTAAGGAGCTGTTGTAGATAATGATGGCTGTGGGCAGGAAGGAGTTCCTGTAGCAGTCTGAGTTGCAGTGTGACTGAATAACCTTCCGACTGAAGACACAATGTTGTAGGATGGTGTTGTGAAGAGGATGCTCAGGGTTGTGCATAACAAATGACATATAATAGCTCTCTGGAAGAAAACTTATATGAAAATATTTTTGTTTCACTTACATAGTTAAATATTTTTTAGAAATAACTTTTTTTTGACTGGGGGTCATCGTGTTAGCTATATAAAGTAATTAGAAATAGCATAACGAATTGCAGAAAATTATAGGCTGCTCAGCTAAAATGATACAATGAACACCAAGGTGATCAGAAAAGGTCTATGGTTATATTTGAGTACTGTAACATTTAGAAGGCACCTACAAGAAGCCAAGTTGTTGAAAATAAGCTCCCCCGATGTCCCTTACCTAATGAAAATAGGATGGCACAGAACAAAATGATTGGCCTAAACACAAATTGAAAAACATTTTATAAACCAAAGGAAATAGTGTTCTTTTTGGGTCTGATGTCTACAGACTGTGAGGCTTAGTGGTAAAGGCATCTTGCTATAGAATGCTTTTGTGATGGGTTTATTTATTCCTTACTATGGATCTGAATCGGTTTGAATTCAAATATTTGAAGAGATCTGTGAGGGAGGTGGAAAGCCTCTTGCTCACCAAGGTGAAGCACGCACTCAATGCAGCACAGATGTCAAGCAGTTCTCGATGGCAATACAACTATACATTAGTTTAGTGATTCACAGAAAAGTAAATCTTAAAATATATGTCATTTTAAATATTGTCATTTTACCTTGTAAATATTTAACATGCAAAAACCAATGTAAGCACTGTCCTTTCCTGGAACAGAGTACTGCCTTTTCTTCAATTTATGTACATGTATAAAATATTTTAAACATTTTCCTTCATGTGTTACTTTGGCAGAGAATCCACACTGCCCTAGATAAATTTGTGTATCTGGAAAATAAAACAAGTACCTGCTTGTTTAAACCAACTGTTATTATTTTAAACACAATATATAAATGACTTAATTTCTCAGTGTAAGTCATGAGGTTCACCAGAAGCCTCTAACCTTGTCACACTACTGTGTTTCTATGATATATGATGATACAGGATTGAAAGAAAATAAGAATTACAAAATCCTCTCTTTATGTGTCCTCTGTAGTTATGCTGCTACAGGCTCAGACTTTTGGAGGATAGACCAACTACTTTTCTTTACATAGCTACCAGCCCTCACCCCTGCAAGTATAAGTCTGTAAACGTAAACAAAGGATAATTCACATTTATACCATATTGTCATTTTAGGGAGCACCCTCTCATCTGTTCACAGATAAATGCTAAGCATGTGACTCTAGTTGACTGATGAAATGTTTTCCTTGTCATTTTGATACATTTAGCAGAATCTAAGCGTTGTCCTGGATACATTTGCATGCATCCTGTTAGATCTGTTAGGAATCAAATCCTTTTCCTCAAGGTCCATAGTAGCTATATGCTGCATAGAAGTGTGCAGCTGCAATTTGATTGCAAGTTGGTACACTTGTTAGTATTGTGTTATACAATAATAGGATTGACTATGAATAACTATTGCCAAAGGCAATTAGCAACAAAATAAGTACTTTAGATCGCAATTACCAAGTTGGAACGCTACATATTTGGAAATTATACCCAAACAATATTTTGTCTTAGTTATTGCTTATAAATACCTGCCTTATGAGGTTTATATATTAAATAACAATAGATGGAGGGTTGACATTCTGTGCTGGGGTTCTCGAACTGAAGCATTGTAATGGCTGGCAGATAGAGGCATTGCATGAAGATCTGTGGTTCCTCTTTCTCAGAACAATGCCAGCGGGGTCGGTTCAGCAACGGGATCAGAGAAAGTGTCGCTTTTTGGGTAATCTATAATTAAAAGATTCTTATTGTAGAATTTTACATTAGCCAAGGTCAAGGCTTATCCCGCACCTGGCAATTACTCAACGATTACCCAAACTATAGATTGAATATTTCCTTGTCATGTTTGGGTTTCGAGACTCAAATACAGCAAAAATTCAGACATGGAGTCTATGGGTTTTGGTAAGAAATAATTTTATCTAAACAAAGGTTGAATCGTCCGAGAGGTACTTCACACAGGAGGGCAGCATGAACAAACTGTTGTGCGGATAGGGAAGGCGTTATAAAAGAGGTAAGTGGTAAATGGAAATTACTGACAGGTTCATGTGCTTACAGGTGGTTTGGAGGGAAGAAGATTCGGGGAAGGTAAGTGGATGTCTGATGTCTGCGGTTGGCTGGAGGTGTAATGATCCTTGTCTTTCTCCTGCAGGTGGAGTAGGAGGACGAGCAGATGAGCAGGATGATGGAAGCGGGTGAGTGTAGATCCGATGAACCAGACGGGAGCAGTGCAGAGACTGACCACGAGGGAGTTCAGGTGATCTCTGGAGTTCTTGCAGTCCCTGCGGAACCAGTAGTCAAGGGGGAAACAAGGAACAAAGCAACGAGGATGGCGGTAGTTCAGGTGGAGAACTCCAGGAGAGACGAGGAAGGCTACAGCTCTGGAACTGAGAAGATGATCAGGTAAGAGGCCTCCGGAAACTCTAGAATAATCTTAAATAATCCCTATGTGAAACTTAGTCTGAAGTTTGCTGTGTTACCACGCTTAGGAGTGAGAACCATCTGGTGCCAGCATGCAGAATCCGCTCCCTTTTAAAGCTGGTCTTGATGAGTCCTCACGAATAACACCTGCTGGCTGCTGCCTGCCACGCCCCCTGTGGAAAAGGTAGGAGAAAGACACAACCCCTCCAGCACAAAGACATAGAATCCTAACATTCCTCTGGATCCAGGATTACTTCGAAGAGGGAGGTATTGTCCAACACAGCCTGTGAAGACTAAAGACCAAGAGGACTTTCTAAGCAATGCACCAAAAACGTTTTAAAATGAAGACGACAAGGGATCACTCTGTGAAATTCCTACTTTCCTTCCTAGAACCCAACAGTGAGTTAATATAGTGCATTCTAAAATTAAAAGTTTTTTTTCTGGTTCTTAATGGCTGGGTCCCAACAACTTCTCATAAGGATATTGGCTTTAAATCCCATCTGGGACTTTTCTAATAAGTTTCCTTGTTCTCCCTATGCATGCCTTGGTTTCTTTAGGATACTCTAATTTCCTTTCATAGCCTGAAATCATACTTCTGGTTATGAAACGTAAATATATTTCTTTAGACCTGAGTGAACCCATTCAATAAATTTGATTATTAAAAAATTAATTCAACTTAGTTCACCAATCAAAACACATTCTGTAGATTTATCACACAGAGTAATTTTTTTCAAGCTTTGTTTCTGTTAATTGTGGTAATTGAATAGAATATTACATCAGAACAAAAAGAAAACAAAAACATTTCGTACAGAATTATGGGTTTAGTAAAAATATGCCTGATACTAGGGATGGGTACCGAAACCAATATTAAATTAGCCCCGGGGCTGATTCTGACGGTCCACCCGGACCGATATGCTTCAGCCTTATTGGTCCTCTTAACGGTAAAAGTAAGGGTGTATTCATCTTTTGTGGGAGATAAAAACACAAGCCAAATACTGTATTGGCAGCCCGCTCCTCTTTAACAAGAACACACGCCGTGGGAACTGAAGGTGGGAGGGACGACTGCTGCGCTCTTAGGTTTTTGGCCTCGTGCTCTCACAAGAAGCTCCACTCACCAGTTATGATGGCAGAGTGAACGAAAAGATTCAAAATTGTGGGAAAGAGAGATGAAATTACGGAATTTACACAACAAAAATCAACTACACAATTAAACGCTGTAACTGTAGTGATCTGGTGGCTACCGCTCCTGTAAGGAGAGCTTTCAGTCCTCCTCTCCATGTAGGCAGAATTAGAACCTGCCAGCCACAGCCAGAAAACTAAAACACAGCCACGAAAAAAAAACAAAAAAAAACAAAAACTTGACACTTAGCATGAGGATCAAAGATGTTTATGAATCGGGAGAACAATCCTATAAATGGTGATGACCAGTGATAGTAAATGGACACATCTGTCAGGAAAAGAACAAAACAAAAACGCAAACAGAACGCTGCTAGAACAGTGCTAAACATAAAACAGACAGGTCATGCATTTATTTCACTTGAATCTGGGAAGGAGTAGAAAAGCAAAACACAAGACCTTTCTGTTCCCTAGGGGGACATGGCAGAAAATAATTGAGAAGCACTGGCTAATATGGTGTTTTTATTATAAGTTATACATTTTGCACTTTTTATTTTTTAGTTATGTTCTGTGCTTTGCTGTTCCAATTGTTAAAAATAAAATAATTATAGTTCATTATTTGTTATTTTCCCCTTTTGTTTTAGTCTTTCAAAAAAGAAAGTACGGATAAGGATACCAATAAAGTACTGGATCAATAAGGAGTACTATTAAGAGTAGTAGTATCGATAAAACTTTAACGATACCCATCCCTACCTGATACCTGCCTAATGGTTATCTTCAGAAGGTACTTTAAATGTGACTGTTGGGCAGCTAAGATGGGATCTTGGCTCCATACCAGGTCAAACAGCTGAGTGCACCAGCTTTGCCACAGGCAGTCTCTTTGGTTCTTTTTCTCTCTTTCTTTCTTCTTTTTTGGATTCATTTGGACACAATTTCTAAAAGACTCTGATGAGAGTCCTCTCAATGTAAGACAAGAGGTTTTTTTACGTGACTGGGCAAGGATAAAGTAATATATGTAAGTGATAGCATTTGCTGTGTGTTTAAATAATAATAATAATAGCACTGAAATCCTTGCCCTGGGTCTGGCTTGCCTTTTATCTCTCCCTTCCTTTTTTAATCTCATATCTGTACCTACACACATATTCCTGTTTTCCTTTACACAGAGGGACCCCCAAAGGCCATTTTTCCATTTTCTCTAGTTTTTAAAGCTAGTTCCAGCTACCTAGTTCCTGTTCTTAATGTTTTACAATTAATAAATTGTTAATTAGTTTCTGAGTAATTCCTCATTGTTTTATTTTGCAGCTCTGGTATTCCCATAGCTGCATCTTACAGAAACTGAATGTTGTTAGGCAAATTATTTCTGATAATCAGGTGCTTGTTAGTTTACCTAAAATACATTAGAACTTTATTGATAATTTTATTAATAATAAAGAATTAATCATAATTATTACTGAGTAAGTCAAAGATTTTTGCCAATCTTTGTTGCACAACTGTGAGAAACAACCCTCATATTCCAATTTACTGATTGTAACTGTATGTAAATCATAGTCATACATCTTGAATCAGTGATGAATTCCTGGTTGTACAAGCCTCTCCTGCATTGACAGTTGACGATAAGAATAAGAATGAAAAGGTAGGTGATTTGATAGGCAGGCTTTTGAACAGTCACAATGAAATAGAATGTGGTGGTTGAAGGAGCTAACAAAGGAATAATTAAAGCTGACAGTACAACTAAAGAAAAGGGCTGGACTTTTGCACTATGCACCTCTTTGTAAACATGCAGTATGCCAGAACTCACAGTAAGAAAAGAAACAGGCCAATGCATATATCGAAAACCAAAGGTTTAGGCCTACTGTAAGGAGATTGGTGTGTTTGTTTTCTTTTTGTATGGCTTCCTCCTTCTGGAAAATACAGGTGGGGACCTGTCCATCAAGCCGGGGGCTTTACTATGACTTGCAGCTCCCCACAGATGTAGTTCCCTTAATACTCATCCCTCGCTGCTTAAAAGGAGCTGGTTGTCCTCTGATGCCTGTGTGTTGATCCATCTTGGTAACCTCTAGCCGTCTGTGTTTCCCTGTGTTTTCTCTTTGAGAATTGCTCCTTTGACTTACCTACGCTAAAACGTACCTGTGCTGTTCCTTGTGATTTGTTAATTTGCTTATCTGTAGGCTATGGTCTTTAGTGTATGTCTCAAAGCCTTCAAGTTCCTGGTTCCTCTGTGACTACACTCCAACTGCAAGCCCTGCCTCCCCACCCTCTGTGCTCCTTCCTTACTCGCAGGATCCACCTTCTCCATGACAACCAAAAATCCTCAGGAAGGTCTCATAGACTAGACTGTTGACTTCCCATCTTGCGGTTTTCTTCATTCCCCATCCTATGTGCAGTGTTCCCAGTTCCAACAATCCTCACCTACAACTCCTTGTTTCAGTAAATCATTTTATGTCTTACTCTGGTCTTTTTTGTGGTGTTCTGGATATGGGTCAGAAAGCTAAACACTATCAAGACACCTACGAGTTATTATCTTAACTATGGTTAGATTTTTAATGTGGGTGTGAGATTTTGTTTGGTCCCTGTAATGGCATTTAAGACTCTATTAAAGATGAGAGAGATTCCTTTATGAGTTTGGAGGTTTTAATAAAAGTTGAATTGATCATACAGGAGAACAGCACAGATCACAGTGAATGCTGAATGCTGCCCCCCTCCTAACTCCCCAACTACTTACTCCCCCCTACGTCCCAACTCTCTCACAAGCTCATATGAAAATAAGTATTTATAAAGTTCAGCAACCTTGCCTCTATCACTTTGAAGACACAACTATTAACCTCAGGGTGGGGATATCTCCGGAAGAAGACATCTGGCTCTTTAGCTGTGAATAAGTGACTTTTGACATATACAAAACAATGGCAATAGCTTGGGTTATATGTAACACAATAAGAGAAACTCTCAAAACTAAGTTTGTAAGAAGAATCAATATTTTCTCAGGCAGTGATGTCTTCTCTAACCTCGAACTCAAAACCTGTTGTCTGGCTCCTCTGCTCTCAGTGTTAATAATACTAAAGGATTAATCATAATAATAAATTTCTCGATCACAGTCTCCTACCCATTTATCTAATCTCAAAGATAAATCAAAATACTAAGAAAAATTAACAATCAACAATAACAATTACTAACCTAAGAGACGGGCAGCATTCAAAAAGAAAGACAATAAAAGTGGTTCAAATAATTTCAAATATTACATGTCACATTGAATCATATCTAACAAAATTATATAATCTAAGCATCCATCTTAATGACATTATCTGAACTTCATAACAGCATCCCATACAAAAATCCCGCTAGGGCGTAAGATAAACAACCTCCCAACTATGGTCGTGTTGTCCTTGCTCACGACAGGCGGGCAAAAGTATGAGACGACCCCTAGCCCCATAGGTGGCACTCCTGTTTGGTTCCTCATTAGTCAGGATGCATAAATGTAACTGCAAAACAAAGAAAAGGGGCACAATGTTAGGCAGTATCAATCCAGTTAACAACAAAAATCAAAACAATTCTAAATATAAATTGTAACATGTACTCTTCCCTTAAATGAGTCAGGCATCCACAGCGTGAACCTCAAAATCAAGTTTAGTCACTCTTTGCTCAGCACCACAGTGACCCTTTAAGAGGTTATACAAAAGAACAAATCAGTAGTAATCAACCATAATATAAAACAAACAAGGGAAAATATTGTATGCAATGATGCTAATGATTAGACATGTTAAAAATCAAGACTAAAAATCTAAAATTCTGTCATCCCCCTTTTTCATCCTTAACTAACAACTAAGTATGAAAACTAAAGAACAAAACAAATATCAAAACTTAACTGAATAAAGGACTAAAACTAAAAAAAAAACATTATTGTAAATGAAATTGATTTGAATAAATGAAATGGAATAAAACATGAATAATACAAATTTAAAATGTAACTGAAAAATGATAATAAATGAAAAATCAAATCAAACCCCTCTTTTCTCTGTCATCTCTGGGATGAGACCGCTAAACCTCCTTAGAAAAATACAATACATCAGTCACAGGGAAAAAAAACCTCAGACAACCTAATTCACAGAGTGATTTAAAGGAAGTCGTCATCCACCTGTTAAACTAATTAATTATATAACTCGAGGTCATTCAGCAAGTCCATACCTATTTCATCTTCAAACAGTTCTTCTTTCCCATCTCCATCTCGTCGAATCGAGTCTGCATCAGGCCCGTAGGTGACCTCTGCATCAGTGCAGCTCAGGTGACCTCTCGTCCCTGCTGCAGAGTCCAAACGACGCCCCCTATTAAAAAACAGAACACAAAAATTATCAAAATCACAATATCACAGTCGTTGACAAATGTGTCTCCTTCTCCATGTCTTCACGTCCCATGATTCGATGATTAGTGAGGAGAAAGAAAAATGTTGAGTCACAGTTGTTCAAATCAAGTTTTGTGTCAGAGTCTACTTCTCTCAGTTTTTCTGCTTCAGCAGTGGTAGGTTTGTCCAAAATCGATCCAGTCACTCTTTCAAGTGGCTCTCTCAGTGACTTTGACATCGGCGAAGGTCACCAGAAGAACTTGAAAAGGCCCTTGCCATTTTTTAGTTCTCCAGTGTTTTCGTCTCAGATCCCCGATCAAAAGATCCTAGGTTACCCAGTCTCCAGGTCTGATCGGATGGAGTGATCCCGCTGCCACTTGTTGGTGCACCTGGTTAAGAGTCTCAGAGAGATTTTTGCAGTGAGAAATCATTACATCATCAAATAGGTCTGTAGAGAGGTGTGGTCTTTCAGGTGGCCTTAACCCCACCTCAGGAGGTCTGCCAAAAGAAATGTCAAAAGGACTCAGGTTGTTTTTGGCTCTTTTTCTCATTTTCATGTAAAACAAAGCCAGAGGCAAAGCTCTGACCCAAGACAGTCCTGTTTCTTCACAACACTTAGAAAACTCAGCTTCTAAAGTGCCATTTTCTCGTTCGACAGAAGACCACACCCCCTCTCCTGTTTTACAACTGGCTTTTCCCCATGCTGTTATCTCAGAAGAGGTGGCAAAACTTTGCATAGTGGTTAAATCAGACATGTCAGGTAATTCATCTATCTGCTCAATCGCAGCACAGGTAGTCATCACTGGTTGAACTGCGGCAGCTTTGGCGGCAGTATCAGCATTTCCAAGACTCACAGCATCCTTGGACATTGTGTGAGCAGCACAATTCACAACAGCAATTTTGGATGGCAACAAAATCGCATCAACGAGGTCAGCAACCTGTGATGCATTCAAAATCGGCTTACCATCAGACTTCAAGAACCTTCTGTGTCTCCACAGAGCTCCAAAATGGTGGACCACGCCCACTACATAACTGCTGTCACTGTATATGGTAACTGCTTTATCTTTAGCCAGCTCACAGGCCTTCGTCAACGCAACCAACTCTGCCATCTGGGCAGAAAAATGTGACGAAAGGCTTCCTGCACACAAAGTACAATGGTCAGAACAAACAGAATAACCCACTCTGTTTTTACCCCTGGCATCTCTGAAAGCTGTGCTTTCAACGTAGAGAATCATGTCTGGATTCTCCAGTGGGGTGTCTGACAAATCAAGGCGAGGTTTACATAGTACCTCAAATTCCCTTTGGCAGTCTCGGGGGTCTCCGTCATCCCCTATGGGTAGCAACCTGGCAGGATTGAGAACATCACATCTCACCTCATCAACCATTTGAATAAATGGTTAACCTGTGTCTGGCCAAGCCAGAACGGGGGGGCTTTGCAGAGCTTTCTTAAGCTCCTCAAATGACCGCAAAGCCTCAGGGGTCCACTGGACAGCATCAGAGGCTGTCATATTCCTGCCATGAATCAAATCAGAGAGTGGTTTTTCCAACACTGCGTAGTCCAGAATGAAATTCCGGCAATACGACGTCAAACCCAAGAAAGAAACCATCTGTTTCTTGGTTACTGGTCTCTGCAACCGCTGAATAGCAGCAACTCTTTCGGAAAAAAGAAATTTCGACCCCTTGGAAACCACATGACCCCTAAAAATGACCTCTGATTTTGCAAACTGCAGCTTCGATAAGCTGGCTTTGTGCCCACAAGCATGCAAATGCTTCAACAACTTAACAGTGTCTCTCTCACACTGTTCCTTAGACGGAGAAGTAATCATCAGACCATCAACAAACTGTATCAGGGCGGAGCCAAGTGACAGCTCAAGCCCTTCCAAGCTCTCCTTTAACGCCGTGTTAAAAATAGTGGGAGCTTCAACGTAGCTTTGTGGAAGTCTAGTAAAGGTGAACATTTTCCCTTCAAACTCAAAAGCAAACCCAAACTGGCTGTCAGGGTCCACAGGAACACTGAAGAAAGCATTACTGAGGTCCACCACTGAGAAATAAGTAGCTGAAGGGGGCACTTGCGCTAGCACAGTGCACGGATTTGGGAAACCTGATGCCCTCGGCATCACAGCATTTACACGTTTCAAATCCTGCACAAAACGCCACTCCTCCCCTTTTTCGCTGATTTCCTTCAGTGGAAAAATCGGACTACGAACAGGTGAATCAGTACATTCAACAATGATTCCTGCTTTTAACAGCGAATCGAACACTGGTTTGATCTCACGTACGGCTTCTGGTTTCAACGGGTACTGGTGTTGTACGGGTCGAAAAGAAGATTTTGGTGTTATTTTAATGGGTGTACAACCCTTAATTAACCCCACATCATGTGAATTTTTTGCCCACAAATCATTCGGAACCCCTTTGAGCAAAGGGTGCATTTCTGAGCCGTCGGTCGCAACTTCATCATGTAGAAAAACATGAGAAAGCATCTCATCAGGGTCTTCAGTTAAATGAATCACCCTGGTGACATGCACGGTGGAGATCAGCGAACGTTTGTAAAGTTTAGCAGATCTGGAGTAGAGGATGGAACGGTCACTCTCAGTTCGCTCCCAATCAGAAGCTGACTGAGCGCGATGAACAAGGTCAGATACCATTTCCCACTCTACACCCTCAGGTTTAGATAGGGAAATGTATGGATCACATTTCTGGAATCGGTAGAGAGTTTTCTGTTCAGGTGTGAGACAGATGGTCACTGCCGATGTATGTGTGTCCCACAAAATAGAAGTTATGTTCAAAGTGTCTGTGTCTGAGGTGAACCATGCCTGCTCATATTCTATGTCTGGTCCTGCAAAAACATGTGTTGTGCAATGTAGTTCCTCCTCTGGCATAAAAACAGAAGCTGGACTTACCAGGTTCTGAGCAGTCTGGAGGAAAGTTTTGGTCGTGGTACCTGTTAACAGCTTCCACTGGTATTCATGTCTGAGATCATGAGGCGTGTGTTTCACTGCTGTCAGGATTGGTGTCTCCTGTGCAGGAACCACTTCAATGCCTTGGGGTGACGAAAAAAGAGGAATGTTACGCTTGCACATACAATCTCTGCCTAATAAGTTCACAGGACATTGCTCAGAGATTAAGAATCCATGTTTAAAAGCTGGCCCATCTCCCAATTGACAACGGAGTGGGTAACTGAATCGTTCTTTCACAACCTGACCAGATGCTGAAATTGAGAAGACATGGTTCCCACTTAGTTTTGGCGATGGACGTAGAGCTGTGTGCTTCAACACAGAATGAGTTGCGCCAGAATCGACCATGCATTCTATAGGTGTACCTGAGACAGTGAGAGACAGGACAGGTAAGGCTTTGTACGCATCAGAAGTCAGTTGTGCGTACGTACCTGACAGTGGCATTTGTTGTTGTTCTAAATGTGCAATGGCTTCTGTAATCAAAGTGTGAGGGTTAGAACTTTGATCTGAATGGTTAGTGCAGGAAGCAAGTTCTTCATTGCTGGCAGTCTCATTTAAACTTGCAGCATTTTCATTGCTGCCATCATGATTTACATCACAAAAACCAATCTCTCCATCATCAACAGGTTGTTCATTACAAACAACATTTTCATCTATAACATCATCACTAAAATCTGATTGATTGTCACTTTCAGAATGTGTTTCATCATCACATTCAGATATTTCATTACTTTCAAAGTGAACATGTGTGTCTGTGTGTGTTTGTGTGTACGTCAGACCTCTAAATCCAATAGCTGGTGAAATGGAGAAATCTCCTTCCCGTTCAGAAGTGGAGGTCTGCCTCTCTGATCAGTCAGCATGTTCAGCTTGTTGACGTCCTCTGCGTGGACCACGACTCCGTTTCCTAGGACATTGGTCTCGCCAGTGGCCACGCCCCCCACAGGAAAAACAACGGTCATCATCACCTGAATCTCAGTTGTAGTCCCTGTTGTAGTTGTTTTGATGGTGCCGTCTGTCTGGGGAAAAATGGCGGCGACGTCGGTTTGAGTTCATCTGCTGTTGTCTGCCTCCTCTCCGGTATTCTCGAGGACCTGTAGGCTGACGTCGGGGCGGTCCACTCCTGTAATTATTTGTGACTGCAGAATACATCGTTAATGCTGCTTGGTGCATGTCTGTGTCCCTCTTAGACTGCAACTCGCCTTGTTTTCTGTTCAGTTGAGTCTCACAGTGAATAATATACTTGCGCAGATCAGCATAGTTCATCCCAGTATCCAAACCAATATATTTGTCCATTACTTCAGCACGAAGGTCTGGCAGTAAAGCACTAAGCACACGGTCACAAAGCATAACCTCATATGAAGAACAAGCGAAATCGTCTTGTTCCGGCTTCTCAAGTCCACTAAATAGTTCAAAAGATTCTCCTACCCTGTGAATAAAATCATCTGCATCCTCTCCTTGTCTTTGTTTCACAGAATGAAGTTTAGTCAAATTCGGCCTTGTCGGAAACTCTGTTTCAATGGCTTTAGAGAGTTTTGCTATCGCTGAGAAATAGTCACGGCTTACCTCCGTTTCGTCCCCATCATCGCTACACAGGAGCTTTGCACGCAGGCCTGGTCCAGGTAAACTGTTCTTCAGCTTCGCGTAGTCCGCGGCTTTGAGTTTGCGCTTCAAAATCCGACCGATCTCCGCACCGGTGGGCTTGAACGACCAACAGAATTCTTCGAATTCCTTCGCAAAATCTCTCCCATTACCGGTAATGGGTGGCAGGCCGGCTGTCGCTTCGGCCCAATCTTTATCGCTCCAGCCTCGGAAAACAAGCGTTGGTCCCTTCGCTCCAGCCACCTCAATCATTGGTAGAGCTTGAACAACATCATTATCATCATTTTCAGTGTCTTTTACCTTGCAAGATTTACATGCGGCAGCTTGCCGTGTCGTTGGAGGTGCAGAAAATGGTTGCCGGAGCGGTTTCGTCACCCGCCGTTCCACAACGCGATGGGTCGGTTTAGCATGCTCTTCCGGTATTTCCTCCAAAGGTGGAGGGAAAGGTTCATCTGCGTCCTCTGCAACCCTGTTTGTTGTTGACTCCGAAACATTCAACAGTTCTCTCAAACAGTCAATGTGGTGTTCAGCTTGCTCCAATGTAGGCCTAGCTAGGGGGGATACCTTCTTTGCTCGCTGAAGCCCTGTCACAGCTGGGGCCTCTGTACGTACCATTGGCTGTCTCGGCTGCTCATCGCTGGGGCCCGCCTCTGCTTGTCCGTAACAGTCTGCTGCTCCCGTCCGTCCTGGCGTAGCTGTCGTCGGCATGCTCATCAGAGGTGCAGAGTCCAGGTCGTCATCAACACGCTTGGCCAATCTCAAAGCTTGCAACTCTAGCAAAGATTGTGTAGGAGAAACATACGGGGGAGGTCCTGGCGTATCATTTGTAGATTTAAGTTTTGGACCAGGATCAGGAAGTGGAGGTCTGACGTCTGTGTTTGTTGTGTGTAATGGTGGGGCTGACGGCTGAGAGTCTGTGTGTGCCGGAAACTTAACAGAACGATTCCTAATCGTTTTGCGTTTTACTTCTAGTGACGCATTGTCACAACGTCCAGCAATATCACCAGACATATCCAAGCCACCGCCCAACTTCATAAAGTCGGCTTTCCGCTCACAGCGAACCGCTTCATCCTTCCAAACCTCCAATACACGTTTATGTTTTTCAAACCGTTTATATGAAGCCCCCCGCAAGTAAGCCTTAGATTGTAATCGTTCCCCCTCTAAGGTCAACTTTTTCTCTATTTTCTCAATTTCCTTAAGTTCAAGACTACCCCCGATCGGGAAACCCCATTTATTAATCCAATCGTGAACAAATTCCAAACATTCATTGCCGTACTTATCTCTCATCGAACGACAGACCGCGCTGTTGGATGCCGATTGCCTGGATTTTGCTGATCCCATTCTGTAAACAGTATGAAATACAGCGAAATCGTGATTAAATAAATTTGAACATGGGAGAGTAAAATAATATTAAAACGCCACTCAACATTTACACTGAACAAGTGTTACTCTTCGCCAGATTAATGAAAATATTGTTAGAAAAAGGAAGCCTCTCTCACCGGGTTTTGGGTTCTTCCAGGCAGCGTACGGAGGTCCAAGGAGGACCAAATCCCCGCTTCTCCGAAGATGGGAGGTCACGGGCCGGTTGCTGATCCCGGGTCGTCCAGACAACTTGGTTCTCCCTTGGAATCCGATCCGCTGCTGGACGCCGAAAAACGTTTGGGCGCCAAGAATGTAATGGCATTTAAGACTCTATTAAAGATGAGAGAGATTCCTTTATGAGTTTGGAGGTTTTAATAAAAGTTGAATTGATCATACAGGAGAACAGCACAGATCACAGTGAATGCCGAATGCTGCCCCCCTCCTAACTTCCTACTACCTACTACCCCACTACCTAACAAGCTCATATGAAAATAAGTATTTATAAAATTCAGCAACCTTGTCTCTATAACTTTGAAGACAAAACTATTAATCTCAGGGTGGGAATATCTCCGGATGAAGACATCTGGCTCTTTAGCTGTGAATAAGTGACTTTTGACATATACAAAATAATGGCAATAGCTTGGGTTATATGTAACACAATAAGAGAAACTCTCAAAACTAAGTATGTAAGAAGAATCAATATTTTCTCAGGCAGTGATGTCTTCTCTAACCTCGAACTCAACACCTGTTGTCTGGCTCCTCTGCTCTCAGTGTTAATAATACTAAAGGATTAATCATAATAATAAATTTCTCGATCACAGTCCCTAATTGCAGAGTTTTAATCAGTTAAAGGACCTTCCTTGTAGGTATTTTACGGGTTTGTATTTTTAGTTAGAATGCTCTTAGCTTACTGTTGAATATGTGAAAACTAAACTCCAGTGCATCAGAAATGCAGGTGGCTTTGTTGGCACAACATGTAACTCCCCATGGAATATTCCTGGCAAAGCCAAAGGGAAAAAACAACATGTTTGACAGATGAAATGGTATGCTTTAAGTGGGAAGCTGTTTTGTATTGATAATGGATGTATTGTTTTTTTCCCTTTGTTCAAACAGTCACTAACAATAATCTAGGAGATTTCACTTGGAAGGTGGTGGAGCCAAATTCAATTAAATACATTATGTCACATTTTTAAGGGGAAAATGTGAAGTATAAAAAGGAATGTAAGAATAAGTGTGCCAAAAAGAAAAAATCCATGGCAGCAGAAAAGAAAATCCATTAACTTACTTTTCTTGGTACAGCTACAGAAAATGGCAGTGTAAGCAAAAAGATCAGGAATGCAGTAACTGTTATTTTTCATGTTTTTATTGCTTTTGGTGTATTTCTCCTGACATTAAAAAGCTCACAGCAGACCTTTTGCATTCTGTAATGATTGAATCTACCGGACCGGAAATTTCTATTCACAGTAGCACTTTCTTTAAAAAATATGAAGCAGCAAACTAAAATTCTGTGAACAAAACTACATCTGAAGTTTCCTATTGACCTTATTTTATGAGAATAGGAAAACATCACTAACATCATCATTACTACAAAGGTGGGGAATGGAAAGTACTTATCCAAAGTTCACTCAAACAAGAAATTAGTTCAGAAAATGAAGATATGATAAAACGCTCTTCCCTCTTATCTGAACCAAGATCAGCAGTGATCGGATTGTAAAGATGGACTATTAGAGAACAAGTCTTGTCACAATGATGAAAGTGTCCTATAATTTCTTCACAAGCCATGAGGTCAGACTTTTATTTCTTACACTGTTTATATATATTTTTGACGTTTTCTTTAGAAATAGCCCTGAGTGTCACAGATTTGGAAAATAACATGATTTTGGTCAAAGGCCACTTTGCCTGGGTATTGCTGTATTTCAGTGAAGATCTCATGTTTTTTTAAGGCTCATCATAATTTATTCATCCAACCTCTAAAAGCTTAAAATTAAATGAACAGTTGTAGCAGTCCACCATGGGGCTCTACTCACAGCCAGACTACAGGATGTTTTGATATGTTGCTGATGAGTTAATGTGTTTTTGGAGGGTTACCATATATATCTTTGGCATTTACAATTTCTCTTTTATTCTGAGTTGGAGTTGAGTTCCCTAAGTGAGATGATCGACCCTAGCTCCTGTCATCATTATTACTTCTCCACATTGGTGATCCCTGAAACTTACCTTTTTTTTTTCAGAAGCAATTAAAATCTTAGACCCTTGGCTTCATGACCCTCCATGGTCCCTCCACACTGAAGCACAATCTGCTCTTTGTGGGAGTACCTCGGAATCTCCAGCGGCATCTTCCTAGATTTGGCAAGCCATCGGTGGTGGCAAAGATCACTATCTGTAGATGCCAGCGAACCACCTTTTATAAACAGAAAACAGGATGTTTTAATGTAAATATATATTTATTGTATGTATTTTTGTTGCTTACTTTTCCTCTTTTGTTCTCAGTTGGAGTTGGGTAAACAAGGTGATCGAACCAAGCTGATGTGTTGTCATTACTCCTCTACACAGTAGCTTGGACAATATTTTTTTTATTATTCAAAAATTCGTCCAGGTTTACAATTGTATTTCAGAATGTAGGAAGAAATGTAAGCCAAGCATTCAGTTTATGTGGCATTTACACCATATGCACAACACTGCTATATAATTTCTACAACTTCACTCAATAATATTTCCTAATATGATGCGACACAACGAAGAGATCCACTCGTGTTGTTGACTCGCTCCCCTCGAGATTATCTGACCTCTCGCTGGGACTAAAATTTAATCTCCCAGACGGTCAACTTTCTAAAAATATGCAAAAAACAGAGAAAGTTGCACCAGTTCAAAAATAATAAACCTTAGACTGAAGCAGCTAAACATTGCAAGTTCTACAACCTTGATCCCCATCCACACAGTATTCTGACCAGACGTTTTATCAAAAGAAGAAAAAAAATAATACTTTGATATGACAAAACCTAATCTTGCACAAAATCTACCGCATTTTCCTATGCTTAGATCTGAGTATAATGCATTTTCAATGCCCCAGCATACCTTGCAAGATTTCATTATTTTCACAATTATTAAATTCCATTACACCTGAACCTGATATATTAAAGTGGTAACAAATACGGTAAGAAGGAAAAGAACTTTAAGAATGTTATTGTAAAGGAAAATGAAGACATTTATACAGACAGTAATAGATCCGCCTCTTGATTCACCATTCACAATACACCTTGTATTCACGACAGCTAAACCAAAGGGGCCGTGAAGAGCACAAGTATGTTTGCTGTATATAGTAGTATTGATTAAGTAAACTCATAAAATGCCTTTTCAGAAATTTGCTCTCTAATCAATAAATTATTTGGCTTTGAAGTCAACTGAACTAAATCTAAAGCAAGGTCTGTATCAATAAAATGTCCTCCACAATGGTTGAGATCAGGTGGTGTTTTAAAGAGGCTCCTTCAAGCGTGGAATTAAACTTGGAGCTGACAGTAAAAAATACATCCGACCTTAAGTCTAAACACAGAACCATTAGAAGCATTCAGAGCCTCCTGCACAACTGAAGGAAATAAATATACCCAGTTAAACTGCCTCCAGCAAAAGTGAAATAAAGAACGTGTAAATTGCACATACAGAGGTACTATGACAAAGATAGTAAGGGATTAATTTTATGGATATCACATGACGAAAATGTGTTTTTAGTGAATAAATCTTTTGGACAATAAACCTTCAAGGTTATTTTAATGCATCTTGGCATCATAGTTTTATACTATAAAACTATAATATTATATGGCTTCCCATTTCTTGTTGAATGAAACCCTTGCTCACCAGTCTCTATTTTTGGAGTTTTCTAGATTTTTGAGCTGTTAAATGACAAGCTAAATCAAACATCTAAAGAATGGGTGTGGTTAAAGCTGACCATCAACGTCTATGAATCACTCACTATTTATGCTGCAACTGTCTGTTCGGATTTTAACCCACCTCCCTTTGACATTAGCTCGCTTCCAGCTGTCTACACCCAGTGCGTGCACCTGAAGATGTGGCTCTACAGTGGGTACATGTAGTCTACGTTCACCTAGGACAGCTCTCCTCTAATACTCTGCTTCTTAGCTTCTGCAACTCACTTCGGTATGTTCTTTCTGAGTGTCATGTTGACATCTTGATTAGAATTTTTGTAAAACTCAGATTGGTAGAGAATCGAATTACCTTCTGCTGACATGTTTCGGCGTTACACTTCCGCCTTCATCTGCTATCTAGCGTAATCTAGAAACAGAAGACATAATACAACTAATAAAACTGATAACAGACTCCTCCTACTTCACCTATAACGGACTCATCTACAAACAGCTAGAAGGTTTTGCAATGGGAAACCCACTATCAGCCACACTATGCGAATTTTTTATGGAAGACCTAGAACAAAAAGCCATATCGACACCCCCTTCAAACTGTAAAATAAAACTTTGGAAAAGATACGTAGATGACATACTAGAAATAATACCCAAAGGACACACAGCAGAACTAACACAACATTTAAACAACCTGGACGAAACGAAGAACATCAAGTTCACATACGAAGAAGAAAAAGACAACAGCATAACATTCATGGACATGAAAATAACCAGACAGTTGGACGGAACTCTAAAAATAAATACATATAGAAAACCAACACATACGGATCAATACCTACTATGGACATCAGAACACCCGACAATACATAAAATGTCGGTCATCAGAACCTTGTACAGCCGAGCCAATATGATAACGGAAGAACAAGACCGCCAAATAGAGGACCAACACATAAAACATGCACTCAAAAACTGTGGCTATCCAACTTGGGCATTGAAGAATGGAAAACAAAAAGTAAACAACAATACTAACAGGAAACCATCTAGAGGAACGAAAAGCACAGAGAAACCAGAATCAAAACCAGTCATAACTCTTCCCTACATTAAAGGAATAACAGAAAAAATAATAACAGTAATGAAAAAACACAAAATCAACACACCAACGAAACCACACATCACGTTAAAACAAAAACTGGTGCATCCAAAAGACAAAATACCATCAAAAGAAAAATGTGGCGTCGTCTATGAAATCCCATGCAAACTGTGCAATAAAACATACATAGGAGAAACTGGACGTCAACTCAACACACGAAAAATAGAACACCAGAAAGAATGTGAGAAAGAAACAAAACGAAGATACACAAGAGCAACAAAACAAGAAGCATTAAGTACAATAAAAAAATCAGCCATAACGGACCATTGCACAAGAGAAAACCATAACATGGACTGGGACAACACAAGGATCATCAACACAGAACAACAAAAATACAGAAGATGGATTAAGGAAGCGATAGAAATAAGAAGACGTGCACATAACACCATGAACCGGGATGATGGAGTCTACACATTAGATCACAGCTGGGACTGCATCATCGCCAGGGGAGAAGCAAGGACGGTGTCGCCCCCTGCTGCCTACACATAAACGGAGGCAACAACACGATCAACGATAGCTCTGATGAAGGCGGAAGTGTAACGCCGAAACATGTCAGCAGAAGGTAATTCGATTCTCTACCAATCTGAGTTTTACAAAAATTCTAATCAAGATGTTCTGCAACTCAGTTTCTACCTGGCTGTCCCTTCACCTTCACCACATGAAGGGCATTTTCCAAGTGGAGCGCAATGCTGACTGGAATGTAAACAAATATGTAAGCACGACTGGCTAGGTCGATTGAACTTACCATCAAGCATGCTAACTCCAACATCAACTTTGGTCTATTAAACAGCCACTATCTCACCGGTAAGTGACAACTCATCCAGGTTCTCCTCTCTGACTGACAGACTTTCTTTGCTTGACTGAACGTTGTAAATTCCTAATGACTTTGTATTCCTCAATGAATCCACTCCAACTGAGTTTGTTTACATCTGTCAACGTCTTGACTCGGAGAGGGTTGGCGGTCTTGCAATAATTCCTTGGAAACCGTGGAAAGTCCACTCTGTCTCTGACTCACTCTTCCAGTCATTTGAATACACCGCATCTTAACTCCGTGGATCTACTCCCACTGTTATATGTACTTTTTATTGACCACCTAACCAAATAAAGGGAATTTTATATTTCTTTATTGCTCTTCTCACTCATCTCCCTGTACTCTCATCTTTGTTAATTGCTGGTGACTTCAATATCCACATGGACAATGATAATAACCTTCTCCCACTGCAGTCTGAACAGCAGCCTTGGCTGCCCGTGTACTACACCTGAAGGAGTTTGATATTTTTTCATTTAATTTTTGACCCTGCAATCTGTGGTGCTTATCTCCAGCGGTCCTCCGTCCTGTTTTTGGACTGTGGGAGGAAGCCAGGATAACCAGAAGGAACCCATGGAAATTCCATGCAGAAAGATCCCAGGCTGGGATTTGAACCCAGAACCTTCTTACTGCAAGACAACAGTGCTACCAACTGAACCACTGCCCAGCACTTTATTTACGACCTTTACTTTGAAATGTCAAATTGCTTATTATACAACAAAAAAAGGCATTATCCTAAATCTGTCAATTTTCCTTTTCCCTAATTAAGTTTGTCTACATGCAAAGTTTTGGTGGCTCTTTACCCTTTTTTAAAATCTATGATTACACTCACTGCCACTCTACTACACCTTGCTAGTACCAGGTTGGGCCCCCTCTTGCCTTCAGAACTGCCTTACTCCTCCTGGCATAGATTCAACAAGGTACTGGAAACATTCCTTAAGGATTTTGGTCCACATTGACATGATAACATTATTTGGTTTCTGCAGATTCATCGGCTGCACATCCATGATGCGTATTTCCTATTCCAGCACATCCCAAAGGTGCTCTATTGGATAGCGATCTGGTTACTGTGGAGGCCATTTGAGTACTGCGAACTCATTGTCCTTCAAGAAATCAGTCTGAGATGATTCCAGGTTTATGACATGGTGCATTATCCTGCTGGAAGTAGCCATCAGAAGATGGGTACACTGTGATCATAAAGGGATGGAAATGGTCAGCAACAATACTCAGGTAGGCTGTGGTGTTGCAACGATGATCAATAGATACTAAGGGGCCCAAAGTGCGCCTATAGAATGTCCCCCACACAATTACACCACCAGCAGCAGCCTGAACCATCTGGCCATTCTCCTCCGACCTCTGGCATCAACAAGGCATTTTCACCCACAGAACTGTAGCTCACTGGATATTTTCCCTTTTTTGGACTGTTCTCTGTAAACCCTAGAGATGGTTGTGCGTGAAAATCCCAGTAGATCAGCAGTTTTTATATGCTGTGCAAAAGTTTTAAGGCTGTACAGTGCATTTGCGATGGGAAAAAAGTCCATGCCAAAAATGATCATGCTCTTAAATGGCCTTAACAAAATGTTGACGGCAAAAAATACTTAAATATTCAAAAAATATGTTAATCCAATATGTAGTTATGTCATGTAGATCAACAAAAACCTGGAGGCAAAGGTGGGACATCTGCCAATACAAAATTCAGATGTTTAAATAATACCAGAACACTAAAATAAAAATACATTTACTCAAGCCTGAAGAGTTAGTAATTCAATTAATCATTTTTGAGAAAGGCACACTTCATAGAATTAAGTGACTGCAACTTTTTCAGATAACTAAGTTGTTTTTTCTTACTTTGTTTATTAGGATATGCTGTTAGGTTTTAAAGCGTCAACAAGATTTATCATCTGGATATTTTTGTACTTCAACAAAACATCAACTTTCCTACTCATTCTAAAGGTCATATTTTAGATTTGGTTTGCTGTTCTTTTCATCTCCTGATGGACTTGTTTCTTACTGTAATGTTAACTTCCATAACATTCTAAACACACAGTGTTGCCAACTTAGCGACTTTGTCGCTAGATTTAGCAACTTTTCAGACCCCTATAGCGACTTTTTTTCAAAAAAGCGACTAGCGACAAATCTAGCGACTTTTTCTGGTGTTATTGGAGACTTATCTGGTGTTTTGGAGACTCTGGCGTGAAGCACGTATTGTTCTGCAGTTACTGTCCTCAACGTGAGCCCCTCCCCCGTCCCAAAGCACTTACAGGCGGCCAGTCTCACAGTAGCCTTGCTCAGCAGTCCCATCTACAGTCTATGGGCGGAGCAGAGAGAGAGGAGACCCTCACCACTCGGCGTCCGGACTGCAAATGAAATGCGCTTGCGCAAAAGAAAGCCGCCGCTGGCTTGCAGAGCGGGATTTAAATGTAAACGTTTCTTCGCTGTGACGCTGTCACACAAATAAATCACTGCATTTGACTCACACAACCTCAGCAGCTCAGTCACTTATTCACCTCGTCCACTGTGTGTGTAGCCTACCTCTCTGTGACATAAGATCTTGCTAGCTAGCTCAGCTAAAAAAAAAAAAAAACAACTTAAAAAAAAAAACAAACTAAGTAACTCTGCCAGAGTGTGTCTTTTGGGTCACTTTGCCGGTCCCAAGCCCGGATAAAGGAGGAGGGTTGGTTGTAGAGCTAGCAATTTCACCCTACATAACAATCTTTTGATTAAATTTGCTGTTATAACATTTAACAATACAGGACAAAACTGATGTGTGTAATGTGGATCTAGACAAAGCATTAAAATCATTAAATGTTGTTAATGTTGAAATTATTTTTGTACATTTGTAGTTCTAAACATATTTAGGGTGTTTTTTACTCACTTTTACTGTTATTTGCAAATTGCAAATTATGCAAATTAGGCGATTACGTCATTTAGCGACTTCTAGCGACTTTTGGGACAGCCAATAGCTACTTTCCTTACTGAGGAGTTGGCAACACTGTAAACACATTTGCTCAACTCAAACACTGATCCATCTCATGATCCGTCTCATTTTTCTCTCAGCTCCATGGTTTACTCTCAATCTGCGTCATCTCAAAGCCAAAGGATGCCAACTGGAACATCTGTTACAATAATCGCATTTAGTTTTATAATTACTACATTGCCTTACCTAAATATGCATACTACTCGGGTTTAATACGTTTTACTGAAGGTAACTCAAAGTCACCTTTTTCTGTTTAACATAATTACAAAGCCTCAGGATGCATCCCCCTCCTATTTGTACTATGATGACTTTTGCAAATCTTTCATGTCTTATTTCATCTGCAAAATCTCTGACATCCACAATCAACTTAACACTATAAGAGCTGCTCATCCTGAGGTTGACTCTCTGTTCTCTCCACTTACTTACTAAATTCAGAAATCTAAATCATCCAACTGTCAACGGGATCCTGTCCCCACATTGTTAGTTAAAGCTTGTCTCTCATTGCAGGTCCCTCTCATAACTAATATTATCCATTCGTCCCTTAGCACTGGAATTGTTTCTTCATCACTGATAACTGCATCTGTTACTCCAATTCTCAAAAAACCTGATGCAGACCTCATTAACTTTGATAATCTTTGTCCATTTTCGTTTTTCAAGAATCCTTGAGAAAGTTGTTGCTTTCCAGCTCCAGTCACACCTCAATAAAGACAACTTTTATTAACAATTTCAGACAGGTTTCGGCCCCCACCATAGTGCAGAAAAAGTTCTGATAAAGATCACCGACGACTTTCTGATGGAGGCTGATTCTGGTCTCATCCTTTTCAATCTCACTGCAGCTTTTTACACCATTTCTCATTATATTCTTTGGAGAAGATTAGCATCTATTGGCATTAATCATACTCTCCTTGTCTGGTTTACCTCATATGTTTCAGACCGTTTATCCAGTTTAAATCCCTCCCTTTAACTTTGTTTCCCATTTCTGCAGGTGTGCCCAAGGGTTCAGTATTAGGGCCATTTGTATTAATTATTGACATGCTCCCTCATGGCCATATATTCCTTAAATTTAGGTTACATTCACACCAGGACTCCAGTCTGTCTACAAATTGCAGGTCTCGGTTTTATTTAAACTAACTCTGCTGTGGTCTGATCACGTATGTGAAAGGCAAGCGGACCAGGACCACATCAAAAACAGGAAACTGACTATTTTACTGAGCATCCTGGGTTAATACAATCTAAACAACTGCACATGCTAGATAGACAGATGAACAGATACTGGATCTTGTACATACCTTAACCAACATCTGTATAAGGAGGACATCAATGATGTGAAGTTGTATGCATTCCTCAGAGATAAGAGTAAGTCACATGCATGCAAGCCTCAAGTAAGTCCCAAATCATCTTTAAAGAGGATCAAGCAAGTCGAGTCCAAGCATAGCTTTAGTCAAGCAAGTCAAGTCACAGGTCAAGTCATTATCAAATTAGTTTTTTTTTAAATTTGTTTTTCATCAAACCTGTTTTTGGAGTCAATATATTTTTTTTAAATGGAAGTTGATAAGTTAATGAATTAGCTCAACATGAGTGATTTTTTAATCTGTGAATCTAAAATTCTTACAGGTTGGATTGCAATTTAGACTAGGAAGAATCTATTGTTGATATCTACCAAAGGAACAAGAGAGAGGAGTACGCTTTAAAAAAAAATGTAAAAACAGCTTGCCATAACCCATTCGCCATAAGAGCAGGGCAGATTCAGAGAAAGCGTGCTGGTCATACGTGAGGAGGAAAAAACAAAAATAAAATCGAAAGTCACAGGATCATGCTTTGAACACACCAATATGAAAAATGTCTCCAACAAATCTGGAACACGGCCATTCTTAAAATTACCGTTACTTGTACATTTGAGGAATCATGATGCTTTTAATTTCATAGCATCCTTGGCAGTTTAACTCCAAAAGTGACACTGACAGCAGGGTGCGATTTGCTGGTGGCGATTATCCCCACATCTGGTTTTTACATCCTACCCTCTGCTGAATTATTTTGCCCTTAGTGGGGACAAAATTTATCCCCCTGACCCAAAGTATTTTTACCATTAAGCTACTTTGTGACTGAGTGCAGGATGGGTGAAATCACATCATCACTGTGGCGACCGCTCTTAACCCCCAAACTGGTTCTCTCAAGAAGAGGAGCGCATCCTCTACGGCGATTATACATTTCTCGCCATTCACAAAACTCTTGCGGTTGAGGCCGCAACCAGACCTACACTCATGAAAGAATTGTTTAACTCTTTTAAGATCGGATCTGTTGCCGGCAAAACAAAACTACAAACATTCTTCAAAATACAGGTTACACAATCAACATAATTACAACTGATTCCATGAGGTGAGAAGTGCAGCTTTACAGCGATATATAGCACATTACAGTGGTGACAACTTTGCCTGGCATTGAATGTTGGACGTGTGTGTCCTACCTACACACACACCACCGTCATAACATCTGAAAAAAATCTGATTCTGTATAGCAGCTAAACTTCCATATCACTGCAAATCACTCATTAGACTTACGCTGTGTCCACTCTGAACGCGATGGGAGCGAATATGAAGCGCGACACACGCCTAACTGTTCGCGTGCACATTCGCACCTTGAAGCGTGTACAACGCGAATTGGTCGCACTTCAAATATGGTATTTTCACGCGCGACCTGGCCTTCAGCGGAGCTGGGGCTACAGTGCAGCTGGCGGAGGAGGACCGAGCTGACGGAGGACAGCGTGTTCGGCCCGGCTTCAGCGGAGCTGGGGCTACAGTGCAGCTGGCGGAGGAGGACCGAGCTGACGGAGGACAGCGTGTTCGGCCCGGCTTCAGCGGAGCTGGGGCTACAGTGCAGCTGGCGGTGGATTCTGAACCGAGCTGACGGAGGACAGCGTGGATTACGTGTTCGACCTGGCCTCCGGTAGAGCTGGGACCGCTGCACTGGGGGTTTGGTGAGCTACAGATACAGTCTAGCTACGGCGGAGGGATCCATAAACCGCAGCGAGCCTCTCATAAACACCGGCTCCTCGCCGCCTGGAGAACGTGACCTGCTCGCCCAGTTTGTGCCGTGAATGTCCAACCTTCGCCTGCCGAAACACCAACTACATTTCTGAGCAGCTGTCCATCTGTCTGCGGTTCGTAAAAGTTTATAATATTTGAGCAGCGTGGGACGTGGTGCGGTAGCAGCTACCAGGAAACCAGGTGAGGAGGCCGTTTCAAGGCTGAGACGTGCTTTTACAGCAACAACGGCTCTTTTAAAAGCCACCCACAAACGTCTTAAGAGCATTCCTGTCTTAATAGTTTATTTCTTTATTTCTGTCTCTGTATTTGAAAACAGCTTGTGTCATGTAGCTCGGGGTGATTAGCCACGATGTTTATCAGTATTTCCTCCATGTCCTGCTGAGGCTGTGACTCCATGACAGTCACAGAATCACTGAAACTCTGTCGCCTGATTGGTTGTCGCGGCGCGATTTGACGCTGGAGTTCAGATTTTTCCAACTCGAGCGATAGACGCCATGAGCGCGAATGCACAAAATGCTCCGCATAAAAAGCAGCGCGAATTTTCCATCGCATCTGTAGCGCGAATTGTTCGCGCGAATCAGGCAGAAAAGCTTTTTCGCGACGCAAATCTGCTTCTGAAGAGTCGCGGGACACCAAGTCGCGCTTCATCGCGCTCCTACATTGATTTTACATGTAAACCTGAAGCTCTAGTCGCTCCTATCGCTTTTGGTGTGGACACACCGTAACGCTGTGTCCACTCTGAACGCGATAGGAGTGACTATAAAGCGCATGCCTGGCTGTTTGCGTGCACATTCGCACCTTGAAACGTGTTCAAAGCGAACAGGTCGCGCTTAAAATATGGTATTTTCAATCGCGAACTGGCCTTCAGCGGAGCTGGGGCCAGAGTGCATCTGCCAGTGGATTATGGACTGAGCTGACCGAGGACTGCGTGTTGGGCCCGGGCTTCAGCGGAGCTGGGGCTAGAGTGCAGCTGCCGGTGGATTATGGTCTCCGATCTGACGGAGGACAGAGTGGATTACCTGTTCGGCCTGGCCTCCGGTAGAGCTGGGACCGCTGCACTGGAGGTTTGGTGAAATACAGCTACATTCTTGTTACGGCGGAGGGATCCATAAACACCAGCGAGCCTCTCATAAACACCGGCTCCTCGCCGCCTGGAGAACGTGACCTGCTCGCCCAGTCCGTGAAGGTCCAAGCTTCACCTGCCGAAACACCAACTACATTTCTGAGCAGCTGTCCATCTGTCTGCGGTTCGTAAAAGTTTATAATATTTGAGCAGCGTGGGACGTGGTGCGGGAGCTGCTACCAGGAAACCAGGTGAGGAGGCTGTTTCAAGGCTCACTTCTAGGCCGAGAGGTGCTTTTACAGCAACAACAGCTCTTTTAAGAGCCACCCACAAACCTCTTAAGGTTTCCTTTCCTTTCCTTTCATTCCTGTCTAAATAGTATATTTTTTTTATTTCTGTCTCTGTATAGCAAACTGCTTGTGTGATGTAGCTCGGGGTGATTAGCCACGATGTTTATCAGTATTTCCTCCATGTCCTGCTGAGGCTGTGACTCCATAACAGTCACAGAATCACTGAAACTCTGTCCCCTGATTGATTGTCGCGGCGTGATATGACGCTGGATTTCAGATTTTTCCAACTCAAGCGACAGACGCCATGAGCGCGAATGTACATCTAATAATTTATTTGTTGATGATAATTATAAATTGAACAAGACAGATGTGACTTGGCAAGTCACATGACTAAAGTCAAGTCGCAATTCAAGAAAGGCAAGTCAAATCAAGTCTTTTATTGATGTTGATCAAGCAAGTCAAAAGTCACAAATCTGGCAACTTGAGTCGGACTCAAGTCCCCCCATCTCTGGCTTTCCTATTCAGGCCCGGCATCAGGGGGTCAATTGGGGGGGCATTAACCCCCCCCCCCCCCCCCCCCCCCCCCATTAGCTGTCAGAGTGGTAATGATTTTTGGTGTGATATTTTGATTGTTGATGGTTTTACAACTGATTTTCATGTGCATATGAACTGAAATGTTCAGCTTAGTTCAGTTCAAGTTCATTGTCCCAAACGGAATTTGGTTTGCAGTAGTGTACAATAAAACAAAACAATAATCTAATATAATACTTAAATAAATAGCAACCTCATTCTTTCCAGCACTCAAAAACACACATGCCTCACAAATAGATAAATAGGAATTCAAATTTATAATGCTTATAAAGCTAAAATGATTTTAAAAATGAATCTTAAAAGATATTAGACCCCTAACATACTTATAAATACATGATTTAAAACATGGCCTAGACAAACCATTTTTCATGACTCCAAATGAAGCCTTTTAATAGCAAAAAGAACAAAAGAAAACTTAGATCGGTTGCACTTAATATTTGGAAGTCTCCTGCCAGATGGCAAGCGATCAAACTCTCCTCCCAGAGGGTGATATGAGCAACCCAGTACCGAGTGAGTCTTCTTTGCTACCAGCGTCTCATAAAGGCTGGTGAGAGACATTTGTTGTTGACTGGCAATTTTACTGGGCTCCTTCACAATATTTGTCATCCTATTTTTCTGTTGTACTGACAAATTACCATAATACGAAATCAAACAGAAGGTCAGCACAGTTTCAATCATAGATTTATAGAATAAAACCAGCAGAGTTTTATCTACATAGAAACACTTTAGATTATGCAGAAAATACAACCTTTGAGCACCTTTCTTGCAAATCTGTGTGCTTGTCCCAGTAATAGTCGACCATATAGATTAAGTACAGTAAGCACATGTATGTGCACATCTGTGGGACAATCCAATTAACCAAAGCCCCCTCCGGCACAGTCATCACATACCCCCCTTGCAATATGGTTCTGGAGCTGGAGCTCATTGCATGTCATCTCTCAGCTGCCTGGTGTAAAAACACAGCAATCTCCATAGTCCTCTGTCTCGTTTTCTGTTCATCCTGAGCCCGTTGCTGCTCTGGCACATTTTTGAAACACAACTGACTAATCCTACAACTGCTACAATCTGTACCACTCCAAGTTTTTCTTTACATTTCACATTACAGGATGTGTCCCCCGGCAAACCAACTACTGCAGCACCACCACAGTGCCCCCACAGACAGGGAGGTAAACTTGTTGCTCAAAAGCTTAGGTTCATTTGACAAAGAGCTGTGTGAATGTGAAGAGCAACAACGAAAAACAGTAACAATGTTGCAATTTTGGTCCCCATTCAAACCGAGTGAATGTACCATCCTTCCTATTCACTGTAGTAAGACTCTACATTCAGTTCTATTCTACACTATTTCTGAACTGCTTAATCCTCAAGGGGTCGCGGGAGGTGGTGGTGGTGGTGGGGGGGGGGGGTCGGAGTAGGCTATCTCCAGCTGTCATTGGGCGAGAGGCAGGGTACACCCTGGACAGGTCCCCAGTCCATCACATGTGTGAATGCACTCTAAATGTCAATTTCCATTGTAATGCAGATTAGACCCAGCTTTACATTTCTTCCAAACCTACTTCCTCCCTTCCAGCTACCTTACACTTAGGCCCTGTCCACACGTAGCCGGGTATCTCACAAAACGGAGATATTTTTCTACGGTTTGGCCTGTTATCCACACGTAGCCGGAGGTTTTCGGCACCAAAAACGAAGCTTTTTAAAAACTCCAGCCAAAGTGGAGATTTGCGTTTTCTCCGTTTTCAGTATCTACGTGTGGACGGTTGAAAACGGAGTTTTAAGAGCCGTAACGTCACTATCCGCAACAAAAAATGCTCCAACACCCCATGTGCGACCTGTGTTTACTCTCGAAAACAGCATTTATTTCCTCAGCGCTGTGTTGGTATCATCCATTGTTAAAGTGCGTCTTGTTTGTTTGCTTTTATAAGCTGTATGACTGCTGCGTGCTGAAGAGAGGATATAAAGTTTCTCTTGGCGGATAGGACTGGGGAGAACTACTGCCCCCTACAGGTTTGCCATGTCTATGAATGTGCTGAAAAACGCATTTATCCGGTTACGTGTGGATGGAGATTTTTTTTTCAAGGAGCAGAGGAAAATCTTCGTTTAAAAAAAAAAACGGCTACGTGTGGACATGGCATTAGGCCCCGTCCACACTACTGCGTTTTCGTTTAGAAACTGAGAGTTAAAACGAAAACTATCTACGTCCACACTAGCGTTTTCCCTGCATATTAGAATTGATCTCTGTCCACATTAAAACGACTGAAAACGCGGATCACGAGACCATTCTCCAACACTGGGCATGTGCGCGCGGTATAAACAGGAAACAGATTGACCCTTCCTCAGCTGCTAGCAATGACATCAAAGCCAGTAACGCTTGTAATTCGTTATCCATGTGGCAGTTTCTAACGTAATGTACTCCAGGCTGTTTTTGTATGTTATCTTCCGGGGACGGGTCATGTGATGGGTGGGTGACGAATCAGGGAAGGATACGCCATGACCGATGACACCCAATCATAGAGCTGAGTGTGATCTGCTGCGTCATCGTTTCTAAAGTCCTCCCTTTCGAGACGTCCACACCAAAACGCCCTCCGGAGTTTCAAAACGAAAAACGGGGTCGGCAGCGTTTCTAAACTTCTCCGTTTTGGGTCTTCGTTTTTGTCGTTTTATTGTGGATGGGAGGTGCAAATGTAGCAAAAGGTCTCCGTTTTTAAACAAAATCGCAATAGTGTGGACGGGAACTGTCTCGTGAAGATTAGATAATGGTTCTCCAATAGGTTTCTCAAACTCAACAGCAATAAGACTAAAGTGTTTCTTGTTGACACGGCCTTTCCTTTTAACCAAGCTTCACAGTTTCTCCATCATCATAACCACCCTCGTTCATCTGTCCCCTCAGGTAAAGTGTCTGGGTGTGATACTTGATAGTACATTCTCATTTCAGTTTCATTATATAAGTGGTCTGGTCTGCATACTTCCACTTATGTAACATTAACCCACTTCGTCCTTTCCTTACTCCCTATGCTGCTGCCATCCTTGTCCATAGCCTTATCACCAGTGTTGGTCATCTTTCATTAAAAAAGTAATTAACTATAGTTACAAATTATTTTTTCCAAAAAGTAATTGAGTTAGTAACTCAGGTACTACATGGTAAAAGTTACTCAGCAAAGTAACAGGCGTTATATTTATATTCTATAACGAAACTGAGTAAACTGAGCCCTATCCAACTGGTTGTAAGACATGTAAGACATTTCAAGATTCATTTGGCGTCACCTGGTCACATGACCTGGAAACTATTGAAGGAAAACCTGAAATATTACAGTAAATATTATTGAAAATATTATATGGATTCAAATGTGAAATAAATTGTTTCTGGTTCGTTAGATGTAGTAAGACATTTCAAGATTGTGTCACCTGATCACATGAACTGGATTTGATGTATCTCCTTTATTAGTGCAGTTCTGGAGGGAATGGCTGCGGATTGCGCAGCAGAGTGGATTGTTATTCGAAAAATTAACTCAGGGTTCTAAAAATAAGGTGAGACAGAATCCTTGAAAGCATTTTAGATTATTTATTACAAAAATGCTGTGATGGATTGGCGACCTGTCCAGGGTGTACCCCGCCTCTCGCCCATTGACAGCTGGAGATAGGCACCAGCCCCCCGTGACCCCTGAAGGACTAAGCGGTTCAGAAAATGGATTGATGGATTACAAAAATGTGTTCTGGCCAGAAACGGAGAGAATAGGCTTACCACATACATTTCCTAACTCCCTCCGCCTTAAGTTACACTCTAAATACAATAAATAAACACTATCACAGTCTTATCTTTCAGTGGTTCCTGGTCCATCAGATGGACACACATTATCTTGTTCTTGACACAGTTTGTACCGTGTTGTTCCCGATCCAATCCCCCTTCTCCGACGAGGAGCCAATCCAGTCTCCTTCAGATTAGGACTCGGTACTTTGTGCAAACATTTGAAAAAGACAAACACTTAAATAAGAATAAAAATAAAATGTGCTAAACAGATTGATATATACATGAGTGCAGGTAACGATCAGCGCAATTCAGACAGGTGCAAAAAACACAATATGGGTCATGTGACTGCAATTGAACAGATGGTGGAAACAGTCTTGGGGTTATGTTCATGAGACCAACAGCAGAGAGAAAAAAGTACTCTATCAAGTAGTGAAAATTATGCATTCAAAGTATTGTTGAGCCAAAATATGGATTTCAAAACATTTGACCATGCTGTACTTTAAAAGGAAACCTTTAAAACCTCAGCTCATAAGGTTTCTTCTATAAAACAGCTAGTCAGTCAGGCTTTATACTGTTGCTTTAACTATTTAAAGGATTTATGACATGACATAGGTTAAAGCTTTGCAGTGCATGTGAACTAAACCTAAAACGCTGGAGGCAAGAAAATTTTGGTGCAATTGAGACATTGTGTGCTTATACTTCGCTGAAAGTAAAAGGTTTTCACACACCCAGTCAACTATGATAAGAACACATGAAGTCCAAAACCCTCAGTGAAACAGTTCTAAGACAGAAAACCACTACCTAAAATGAAAGTGTTGCAGTGTTATGCTTTCATTTTTGTTCACTGATGATGAATAATTCAGTGACTAAGTACAAATAACTAATGATATAGTTGAGAGTAAAGCACTGTACAAGATCAAACTTCAATTTTTTAAAACATTATGATAGAAACTGCAGCCTAAAATGAAGAAATCCATGACTTGACTGCCATTAGTGTTGGCAAACAAAGTTATTGTTATTCATTCACAGTTTCCATACCTGTAAAAAAATTTTTTGACTTTTGTTATGTAATGCAGTGCTCAAATTGTTTTAGAAGGTGAGGATGTTGTAAGGCAGCAAGTCATTCAGAAACTAGCAGGAGATGGGAATATAGAGAAAAAAGCTGTTTTACTTGGGGATCCAACATTAACTACAGGATACAAGTTAAATTTTAGGACAAATAAATTCTATATAGCACCATCTGTAATATTTTATTATATATATATATATCTGTCCCAGAAATTGAAAGCTGTAAAATAGCATGATATAGTCCCTTTAATGACTGTCGTCCGCCATTGTAGCTGTAGTCTGTGTAGGTTGCTAAAGAAAGCCTGTGGAAGCTGAATTTAGTCCAATTGGTCATTCGGTTAGTACAATTTGCTGTCTATACAACGGTGTGGTTTATTTATTAATTTTAATAGCTAACGGCCACTAGATCTTGAACTCTGGATTCTACAGGTTCATCTCTAAGGGATACTGTGCCTACTGTGCCGGAGGCAGTTTCTGCTGGGGACCAGAAAAAATTTGCGCGAACAAAGAAAGCAAAATTGGAACAATCAGACATTACGAAAACGACACAGTCTGTAAAAAAGAAACTGCCCAACATGCACTACTTTGGTGGCGGGACTGGTGTCCATGTCCAGAGTTCAACGGACAAGAGGTGGGGTTTACCAAAGACAGGTTGACATTCCATCGCAGGGCAACATCGAGACAGACAGAACAAACAACCAACCATGCACACACACACACTCACACCTAAGGAGAATTTAGAGGGACCGATTAACCTAACAGTTATGTTTTTTGGACCGTGGGAGGAACCCAGAGTACCTGGATGGAACCTACACATCCACAAGGAGAACATGTAAACTTCATACAGAAAGACCCTGGGCCTGGATTTGAACCCAGAACCTTCTTGCTGCAAGACAACAGTCATAGCCACTGCACAGCTTTTAAACAACCAGTGTAATAATAAAATCTATAATTTTTATGTTTTTAAAACCATTGCAAGTCATAAAAGCATTTATCCTTTTTCAAAACTTCTGACTCAGCACCATTGACATTAGGCATTATTCCAGTATCTAAACTTCAAGGTAATTTAACCAGAAATGTATGGTATGCATTTGTCTCCACTACACCGGGCTGGCTCAGCAGGGCCGTTTTCAGCACCATTTCAGGAACCACTTGACTACCAGTCTGGGGGTATGTACTAGGAAAGGGCCCGGTAGATTTTCTGGGCAGGAGCTGTGGTTAAGTCCAGCTGATTGGTTGTAATTTAAAGGGAAAAGAGCAGACATCAGCAACCAATAGGCTTTATAAAATGAACATTGAAAAGTCTATCTCTTGTATTTTCTGCTGCAGTGGCTGCATTTTTGCATTGACAAGTGATACTATTCGTATTAGGGAAAAACAATAATGCTGTATTATTATTTTCTTAGGGTGTATTTCTTTATCACATAGTTTAAATGTACTTTTTAAATGTCATTTGGTTTCAAACATATGTTCCTTTGTATGACACCCTGTTCTTTTAAGATGCTAATGAAGTTTGACCAAATAAAGAGAGACTGCATTGGGAGGGCCTTTTGAGACCAGGAGACAGAGCTGTGTGAACAGGAGACAGAGCTGAGAGACTGTCTGAGAAGCTGAAAGGAGAACAGACAAACGGTCAACCAGAGTATCTTCCTTGTCTCCCTCTGCAGAAATTTACTTTATTCTATCTCCCACTGCAGAGCTCATTTAACTTCAATATCTCTCCGACCCCTGTGTGTGATTCTTTCTAGGTTAAACCACTATTTTTTACCCTAACAATTTTGGTGCCGAGACCCGAAGTACGGAGCACTTCCGCCGGTGGTTTTCGTCGAAAGGACTTGCTTCACTGGTCTGCTGCATCAACTTCCACGAGGACCTCCTGCGCGTGCTCCTGTATGATCGATTCGGTCTTAATCACTCATACAGGGGGGAGATTGTGAGTACGTCTTTTTGTGCACCTTTACATTTATAACAAAAAATCTTCTAAGATAGTCAGGGTAAATTCTGCTGTTTTGGGCCTAAAGTAAGGACGCTTTAGCCTCTCTGATAGAGTATCAGGTGTTGAGCCTTAAGTGATTAATGCGTTAATTACTACGGCGAGGGTGTAACGGACCAGGTTTGTGAGCCTGTTCCACTTCGAAAATAAAAGGTTGCAACGGATTATGTTTGCGAGCATATATCCACCTCGCTGGAAAAGGTTGTAACGGATTAGATTTGCGAATCATCCACCTCATTGGGATATAAAGTACACCAGTGACTGGGAGTAAAAACACAAAACAGCAGAATCAAAAAGATATACAGCATCCCATTTGGGTTTATGAAGTTAGGCACAGAACATAATCTTTATGTATGCCAGTCCAACCTGAAACCTAACGGTGTAAACATACGGTTTGACGGGCACTACAAGAGACATTCCGTGCGGATTTATAGGTTACAAAACACATCCTTAGATTAGGAAAGCCATAAACGGCTCAATCCAGTTGCACAAAAGAGACACTCAGATTAAAAAACCTATACAATCCAGTTTTAGCAGAAATTGATTACATTAAAGAATCAATGACTAACTTCAACTCATCGACAGACTAATTTAATAGTCCTTGCTTTTTCATTCCTCCTAGAACTATTTTGGTATTCTAACATCAGACTTTACCAGACTAATTAATAGAATCTATTAAAAGTTATATAAACACAACGCAAAGATGGGAAACCATGTTTCTATCAACAAATTAGAGGAAGATTCAAAGTATATGCATAAAAAGGACCCCAAAAATCTTCAGTTTCTGACAAAATGGCGCAAAAAATATAAAGTAGATGGGAAATTAAAAGGAAATCAGTGGAAGGATTTAGTATGTATTCATCAGGCAAAGCATTTCTCGCTAGGGGGAAAAAGAAGGAACGGAAACAAACAGAGTTGAGAATCGCCCGTCTGTGGGCTCATGAAACAGAGCAGAGGAAGCAGAATTTAAAGATAAAAGAGCACAGAGACTCTAACGATTTGGCTTTTGTTATGTGTCCTCCTCCTTATGCAACCCAGGCAGAACCCCCTGCGGTTGTTGGAGATTCTTATGCGGCCTCAACAGCACCCCCAGGATACCTACATCCTCTGTCCCAAGAGACCAATTTGCAATTGAAGAAAAAGCACATTGTACCTCAATAAAACAAAGGCTTAGAATTACAAAGAAGGATAAGTCTGGTGAGAGTGAACCAGAGGACTCAATAGATGTTAATCCTATGGTCGAAGTACCATCTGCCGATGGCACTCCAAGATATGTTTTTAGACCATGGTCACTTAAAGATGTTAAAGAGGTTGTAGAACAAATCACTAGCCATAAGGAGGATACAGAAAAATGGACAGACGATATGGTTGATGTGGTCAAATCCTACCGGTTAAACGGTCAAGAATTAGGACAAGCTATGGCTGCAGCGTTGGGAAAAGACTGGCACCATGTAGCAGGAAATTACACAGGAGGCCGGAGTTGTGTTGCAATTTCAGAATTATTTCCAGGGAACATTAAAGGAACAATTCGATGCAGTAGCAAATCAAGTTTGTGCACAGTTTAAAAATAAACCAGATTATGGCCATATGGCCTCCATAAAACAGAAGCCTCGGGAAACCGTAGATGATTTTAGATTCAGATACCAAAAGGAACACGATATCCACAGTGGCCTTATTGAAGACACTGGTGATGATAGCCCATATATGTGACATTTATGTAATGGCTTGCTACATAGTTTCCACCTCACTATCACTAATTGGATCAAAAATCACCTTCTGACCTGGGAAACATGCAACCTTACCACCCTTATGGCCAATGCACGTTTTGCAGAAGGTGTCATGGAAAGAAAGGGGAGGAAGCCAAAACCCCCAGACTCAGACACACAGGTATTTCACACCCAGGTAGAAGACCATAAGGGGGAAGTTTGTTATCAAAGTGACAACTACAACAGAGGGAGGGGGTTTAGACCACGAAGGAATACACATAATCACACACCCCAGGGTTAATGGAGACAAGGTGGTCACCCTGCCCCCACGTGTTGGACCTGCGGAGAAGTAGGCCACATTTCAAATGAATGTAGCAGAGGCAGAGGCCGAAGAAGGGCCAGAGGGCGAGGTCAGATCCATACACAGGGTCCAACTGCCCCAGACCACTCACAATTCACACAGCAATGACTAGATACTTTTGCCGCCTCTAATGAGGTGGTGGATTGCTGTGGCGCCTGGGAATTGCTTAATGTTCTGAAAGAGAAACCTTACATAAGACTTAAAATGAATGAACAAATGGTAGAGCTCCTTTGTGACACCAGAGCTTGCAGAACGGTGATCTCCGCTGGCATTAATCTGCAAGAATCTAAAAAAAGCATTTTAGTAAAATCAGCAGATGGTGCAACTACGCGCTCATTTCTATCTAAACCAGTGTTAATAACAGATCCACAAACTGGGTTTAGTTCTAAAAACCCAATAGTCATTTCACCACAATGTCCACTCAATTTAATGGGCAGAGACTTAATGTCAGCCCTAAAAATCTCCATTATCTCAGTGGGAGACGGCATGAGAGCTTTGAGAACAGGAAATGTAAATGATGACATTTACCTAAATACAACTCATAGACCACAGGGACTCGGTCTGTACTACTCTTTAGGAGTTGAACATAAAGAAAAACCTTAAAGACACAACAACAATGATGGACACAGCTTTGAAGAAGTTCCTGACACCAACAAACAAATCATGCCTACATCACAGTTACATGTGACTATGACTCTGAGGCCTGAACCTGATCCCAAGTTCCAAGACTATTTTATGCAACTCTCACCTGCTGTAATGTTAACCTCACACATCATTACTGATGGAAAATCTGATTCAGCTGCCTCAGTAATACTGACTACCAGCCTTAAACCATTCTTTGATTTGCCTACAGATCCACAAATATCTCTGACAAAAAGCAGTAAATCACGTTAGAAAGATTTAGGATATATGGTGCGAAAAGCAAATAACGCCACAGATTTTAAAGCTTTGCAGGCAAATAAAGAAGATTGTTGGCAATAAAGTGAATTCACAGGTTTATATAGGCTGCCCCTTATCATGCCACTCCACTGCACCACTAAAGTTGACTGAAGAGGAAGAAAATCAACTCAAAGAAATCCCTGACACATTATGGTCTAAAAGCACCACTGATGTAGGCCTACTCTCATGGTGAATTCAGCTGTCCAGACCAGAGCGCCTAATGAGCCTGACCCACACACTCTGTTAAACTCTCTTAGCCCCAATAGGACTTTTTTCACAGTATTGGACCTCAGTAACGCCTTTTTTAGCATTCCAATGCACCCAGATTCACAATTTTGGTTTGCTTTCACTTATAAACATGTAAAATAACCATGGCCTGAGTTTTGGACCTAGTAAAACTTTATATGAGAATCACACCAACAAACCAAGGTTTAACACCCTTTGAAATAATTTATGGCAGACCCTACAGGTTACCACTAGTCGTGCCTGATTTGCAAAAAGCAGACGAATAACTCACATTAGCTGATTACATAAGGAAAATTATCCTAGCCAAAGAAGTGCAAAGCACACACAATCTGCCTAACTTTCCTTTTGTTTTGCAGGACACTGAAACCTGCTGACCACACCCACGGCTGTGAAAATCGCTGATAGACCCTCGTGGATACACATCTCACACTGCAAATTGCAAAGGCAATTAAGGGACTAGACACGGGACAGTGGGGAAGTTCTGGACTTCAAAGGGCAGAATGACCAACAGGGCTTCTGATCTCAAACCAAGCAGAAAAGCATCCCTGTCTCCTAGCGGTCAAACCTCCGTTTGGGAGGGCTAGTCCTCTTAATTGCCTCTAGCCAACATGCAGTTTGGCTCCTCACCCTACTGCTTTTTCCTCACACCTGATGACGCCCAGACATCAAAGGAGCTTTGGTGGACTTTGGAAAACATCACAGACATCCTTGCCGAGATGTCCAACCTGCTGACCAACGATCCTGAAAATCTGGTGATGAGAACCATGCTGATGCAACATCGAGTAGCTCTGGACACTCTATTTGCGTTTGAAGGTGGATTTTGTACTATAATCGGAAAGTAGTAATGGACAGTGGGATCCCATGGGCTGGCTGAGAACTGGCAGGTGGTATCAGGTTCTGAGGAGGCCAACAGATTACCCTGTCAGATAAAAGATCTGGCAAAATTAGCCTTACATTCTAATAGTGGAAACATAGTGGAAACACCTATTATGACTCCTGAGGATGGGCTTAAAGAAGACATAGCAGAGGATGAGGGCAGAACCAACCCTGAAATGTATTGTGTCCCAGGTGAAAAAGGATTTTGGCACCCTTTTCCATCCTGAAGAGAAACAACATAACTGGATTACGCTGCAATAAGTATTTATTAGCGATGCTCTTATGTACTTATCGGTACCGATACTTGAACCGATACTTAAAATGTGGAAACTCAGCAATAATTTCACAGAAAACATTTATTTTTCAACTGAAATTTGAGTTTTGAATTCTTTGTTATTAACGTTTTAATTTTTTTAATCTAATTCTCCATCATATGTTGTAGCAAGCAGAGAAGAATATAAAACATGTCTTCCAATTCACCGCATTTTTTTGTTTTGTGTGGTGAATTGTTGGTTCTCGGTATCGGTCAGTACTCAAATCCAAGTATCAGCATCGTATCGGTTTGAAAAAGTGGTATCGTTGCATACATAGTATCTATTTATATTAAAATGAATAGTACAGACTATAAATACATGATACTTTTTCAACAATAGATGACAGTTTAAAGTTTTTGAATATTCTTAAAGCCTAAACATGTTGTCTAATAATACTTTATACTCTCTGATTACATATATTACTAATGAATAAACCGGATAGGCAGGCATAGTATTAATGTAATAGCTTTATGTTAACTAAAACTCTTGTATTGCATTATTTTGATAGGACCTACATTTTTAGTCTGCATTTCACTTGCAGGAATGCTGCTTCTTGCTGGATGACACAGTGCTGCTGTTAAAAAAACAAAAAAGTCGGTCAAATTTTATTTTTGAAGTGGAATTTTCAAACAACTCTGCCTATGAAAATTAGATGTCATGATTTTAATGTTTTATTTTTATTTGTTTCAAATATTCAACAACTCTAATATCCAATTCAGTATAGTTTCTTCCTCCTATGTATTTTATTATAGCTTTTATGTAAAGCAGAATATTGTTTCATTACATGACAAAATGTGCATTGCGAACATCAGCAATCTTTTGATTATAATAAAAGTAGAGGTGGGCCAGAGCTTCAGAGGCTTTCAGTTGCATTTGCACCGTAACGTTTAATCAGTTTGAGAATATTGTTTGTTACCAAACTTTGCACAAATACACAGCCAGCTGTTGGTGCTTTGTACCCCTGTTATTGTTTATTTTAGCAAACAGTTGAATACCATCGGGTATTTCTTTTAATTATTGGATTAAAAATATATCATAATCCTAACCTATAGGATATTCCAATAAGCCATATCGGTATTGCGAGTGTGCATGCTCACGAATGCAGTTTGGACCCCCGGTCATGGATTTTGGAACCTAAACAAACGCCCGGCTCGACTGTAAACAGCGTATGCATGCGTGCGTTTTCGTTAATACGAAGCATATTGAAAGCCTTTTAAAGGCTGTTTTTGGCAGATTTCACAAATAAGCCCGGTACTTATTGTGTTCCAGTTGGCTGTGGAAATGGCAGTTACCACACTGAATGATTGAGAATGCAAAACACACCAGTGTATGAATGATACTGACCCTTGTAATGAACCAACATTTATTTTATATACATTACATACAGTATCCGAAGGGACGTGCAAGGTGGATAAACAAGGTAAGAAATGTGTGATCAAACATGTTAATTGTTCGATATTTCTGTTGATCGTCTGGATCGAATGGTTTTAGTTTTGGTAGCATAGTCATTAGCATAGCCTATGGGGCTAGATTTGAACTCAAACTTTCAAAAGAGACAGAGTGTCTGGGGTCTGCAACTCCAGTCCTCGAGGTCCGGTGTCCTGGAACTTTTAGAAGTGTCCCCGGTCCAACACACCTGAATCAAATTGCTTATTCACCTCCTCAATTTGCGGTCAAGTTCTCCAGAGTCCTGCTAATGACCTGGTTATTTGACTCATTTGTGTTGAAGCAGAGACACACCTAAAAGCTGCAGGACACCAGACCTCGAGGACTGCAGTTGCAGACCCCTGCCTTAAAGGAATGTTGCCTTTAACTGTTAATTAGTAAATAAAACTTGAACTTCATCAACAATTATGCTAATATTAAAATAAAAAATCATAACTAGAGATGGTTTCAAAACCAGACAATTCTATCTGTCAAGTCTGAAAAATGTAAGAGTTTGCTTAACGGTGTTTATTGGTCTACACTCCATCCATCAATTAAACCTCACAGGGACTTACCCCAGAATCTTGTTTGTTGACTTCAGTTTAACCATCAACCCAGCTATCCTCCACCAGAAGGTCACCCAGCTCAAAGTGCCGGCCACCACCTTTTAGTATTTCACCAACATCCTGACTGACCAGCAGCAGCAGCTGAGATCGGAAATATCTTCTTCCACCCAAAAATCATGATCACTACTCCCGTCAGGGGTTTGTTCTCTTGCCAGTCTTCTTGTCACTGTACACAAATGACTGCACCTCAGTGGACCTGTCTGGGAGCCACATTCACCCATTTACAGTCACAAATGCGTACACACTTAGAAACTAATAAGCAGGTCTCTAGACAAATTGTTGCAGAACGATGCTGGAATTGAACCTGCAACCTTCCGATTGCAAGATGACTACCATTGAGTCAGAATAGTATATATATATTTTTTATCCTGGCTATCTTTATAGGCTTTCTTTCCCTGTTATTTCTTCAAGATCTGAAGAATGCTAAAGAGACAAAGAAAAAAATACATTCTGTTAAAATATTGATCTAATGCCTTCTAATTACTACAGTTTACTACATTTCAACATCATGCTTTTAGTCAGCCCTATGCTTATGAAATCAAAGCAGTGAGATTTTAAACACATACTAGTTCCAGGTTTCGTTTCTTCTCCAATAATGATGCATGCCTTCAGGGCTTGTTTTCCAATTTCTGATATCCCACATACTGAAAAACTTTTTTTCACAACTTGAAGTTTGCTTCTACATCTCAAGAAATTATTGGTTTGTCTTAAGCCTATAAATATCTGGTAAAAAAAAAAAAGAGTTTAATTTTGCTTAAATATCTGAGGTCTGGTTTGTGTGCTCTTTGTCTGTCTAATGTTCCATTATAATTTACTCACAGGGGTGAGAGGTCCATTGACTTGCAGCTTCCTGGGTGTACAGCACTTACAATTTACATTGGCTTTTGCTCTGTACCTGCCCCTTAACCATCCTCAATACAGACAAACAGACACACACGCTCTTTTCAAATGCATGGCATCATTTTGTGTTGATACGAATTTTATTGACTTTATCTCCCTTGAGCAGTCTGCTTCCTCAGTTCTCAATGCTGTTTTGCTTTTGTTTTTGCTCTCTTCATTGTGTCAGAGGATTTCTCGGCAGACTTTGTCTCTCTGATTAAATGTATGAAGGAGTGATGTGGTTGAGCACTTGTGTCTGGGTCTTAATTTGTGCAGCAACAGTGATGTCGATGTCTGGACGAGCACTCTTCAAAGAAAGGCAGTAAAAATTAAGCATTTGAAAAAGTGTAGTTCAACCAGAACAACCTTTAAAATGCAAAATAATAGTAAGTTGGATATGCATTTTATGTATTTGTAAGAAATCCCCCTAGTGTTTTAAAGACTAAGACTAGATACATAACGACTGTTTTCCTTTTTAAATACAGCAATAATAATTACAGTATTATATTCGCAGTTAATAGAGGGATTGTTTAAAAAAATACTTACAAATTACAATATTTAAGTGAATCAAAAATATTGGAGTTTTTTCAAAAGTATTTTTTATACATAAACATTAGTGTAAGACACTGGCCAACCTAAAGACTGTCAGGAAAGCTTGGTAAAAGTATAACATAAAAGAAAACGCTGAAAACTTAAAAAAAATTCATAAAATATTTTTGGAGAGAGATGTGCATCTAATCATCTCCTTACTAGCTCCTTTCTCACCATCTACTGGGGTAAAGTCCAAGTGAGCTAAGTCAAGCTGTAACAATGAATACAGTATGTTTCCGTCAATATACAAAAATATACACAAAACAGAGTAATAGTGTAATATGAATCATAATCATGCTTCATTGCATCCACATGCAATCAAAGAAAGCATTGTAAATACTTGTAAATAGTTTCTTAAATCCTGAACGAACTACTCAGAATTACCATTTATTTAACTTATTATTTAACCAAACATTGTTTTATTGTAATACTTACAGGGAATGCCCTTTCTGAATTTAAAACACACAGCTATCGACACAACAGCCTGGCATCTCTGCAGTCTGAAAATCTCACTGCTGTGCTGTCTGCACCGCATGGTCTGAACACTGACTTCCTTGTTCTCTTAAAGAGATAGCACATAAATGAAACTTATGGCAGAGCCAGAACATTCACTCTCACATTAAAACACTGGTTGGAGCAAGCTACGATTGTAGCCACAGCTGCCCTGGGGCAGACTGACAGAAGCGAGGCTGTCATATCAGACTATTGGCCCCTCTGGCCAACACTAGCAGGCAGTACGTGAGGTGTCTTGCCCAAGGACACAATGACTGAGACAGATGGATCTGGGGCTTGAACCAGCAAGGCGACCTTCGAACCCCTGAGCCACAGTTGCCCCCAAAGCCTAGTCAAGTTTAGTCAAGCACATAGTAATAGAAAACAGCTGGACGTACGGCTTCTGAGGAAGTACGGCTTAAAATTACATCTGAGCAATTCATGTGACAAGTTTCTCTCTTCAGGAAACAGGTTGTCATCGAAAACAAAGAGACTCGGTGTGAAACATTATTAAATTTCAATAGGGATTTCAAATAGTTTTTCAGGTGGTTGCAATTTTTTACCCATACTTTTATTAGCAAGTGGAAGTAGTTGCAAGTAGTTGCAAAACTCCCAAATATTTTATATATATTTTTGGACAGTATCTGGGGTCTGACAGTATGCAGTAACAAAAAGACTGATAATTTTGTGATCAATTCAACTGATTTTAGCTTCAGTTTTGTCACAATAAATACTTCCAACAACAAGTAGTTACTGTCTCTTTTTTGTATTCTGGGGTAACTAATGCCCTCTCTTGTTTTCATCTGAGACTATAAGCAATGTGGCAGTAAAGGAACTGCACCATTTTTCTACATAATAATTGCAGTAATTCAAAAATTACTGCAAATGCAACATGCCTTTAGATCTCTGTTCCTGTTTAACTCTGCTCATGCTGCAAGAAGTACAAATTGTCCACCATTTTCAGTTCCCCAATGATTGCCTTTAGTAAAAAAAATGATTAAAATCTTAACCTTGCAAATCTTTTAGGAATACTGATATGGAAAAAAAAAAATATTTACAGCTCAGCTCTAATCTGTTATTTAATACTCCTCTAGTCTTGTTTCTGTCTCATAGTCCAGAGTTATATTGCATCAGACATTTTTGTAGTGTGTTCACATTTTTCTTTTTAATATATTAGTCAGGTCCTCCACATAAAGGATAAATTGAAGCAAATGTTGGGGCACAGATGACATTTTAATGCCTAGAAAGCAGCTGCTCAAACCTGAATTGCTACATTCAGTTACCTTACAAGCAGAGTGTAAGTGCTAGCCACATTTCTGTTTAGTGCAGTTTTGTGTGTGCAAGACTTGAACAAGAATTAAGATTTTTATAATATGCATGTGATACTGCATGCAGAAACTTTTAAAAAAAAAAATACTTCAAAAGTTAAATATTTTATTGTGTTTTAAAGAGCTACAGCTGGAAATTATTTGGTTCTGCTGCTCTAAAAAAACCCCAACCCTTTCTATCACTGCTGGCCCTGTGTGTAAAGCTCAGTGAGAGATGTGGTCTGCATTGTTGCTGCTCTGATCACCTTGTTACAGCAAATATATTAAAACCATATCTAACATCAGTTGCTACAACCATCCATTCTACAGCTCTAATCAAAAATGTAATCTTTCTGTCTTTCAGCATGTACCTGGGTAAGAAAAACAGACACTTTAACATCTGCAAGTTTAAAGGATAATATTCACAAAATATAGTGTCTGATGTACATACACTGAGGGCATGATTTATCAAAATTCCAAATAAAGACAGCAAAATTGCATGTGGCACAAAAACTTATGCGCCAGTAGGTTGTCCTTCATTTGTGGGTGATCTACAAAGATTGCGTGAGCAATTCATAACAGGCACAAAGAGCGGCATTTAAATGAGGACTTTGAGTCCACTGCTGTGTGTGCCAGCCTTCCTGTCCCATGCACTGTGCCATAGCCAGACAGAGAAGGATTAGGCACAGTTGATAATTGATGCTGGATACATGTCAGTTTTATGGCTGTTAGAGAGTTAATTACTATTAGGCTAAAATATCTGTGATTTTTTTCTTTTTCAGAAATAAACTTAATGCACGCAGTGCACATGCGCCACCCTCTGAACCATGCAGATGCTTTGTTCAAGAGTCAGACTTATTAAAGCTGGAGCATGTCCAGAACCAGCCAGCTTGCTTAGTACAGCTGCTCATGTTCAACTAATGTTGTTGAAATGCACCACACTTTATTATGGTGTTTATTAAATGTCAAGTTGCAGTACGACTTACTCATCTTCATTCAAAATGTTTTTTAATAGGTCAACCAGAATAATTTTACAAATAGTTAAAGGGAAAATATTTTTATTTCAACCTGGACCTTATTTTTGTGTGTGTAATTTTTAAATTTTTTTTCACTCACCCTAAGACGTTTGGAGCCAATTTGAGCTTTTCAGCAGGATTGATACATTCAGTCTTGATCTGCTGTATCCATAGAATGGGAGTGCTCGGGACAGTCCAAATGCCGCGTGTCATAAGGGGTAAACTTTCCCAAACCCCTTAATTTGACCATGTTTATATTCTCCTTGGACTTATGAACGCCTCTCAAGTGCTTCTTGATTGTCTTCTGGGCCGATTTACGTGGTTTAACAATAAAACAATAATAAAAAGTTGACGAATCTGCGGATGCCATGGCAAAAAAGAAAGAAAGAAAGACAGAAACAAAGGAATATACCCTAATACATATTGTTACCACACATACTTTAGATTATATTGCAATATAGATTTGAGTTCATATCACCCAGCCCAAATACACATCCGTAGTATTAGATATCCTTGTGATTCTAAATCAATGGTTAAAAATGGTAACATAAAGTTCCTCAAAAAACCTCCTGTCTACAGAGCATCTCGGGTATGGAATGAATTATTTTAAATTATTAAAGAACTAAAGGGAATATATTCTTTAAAAAAAGTATTAAAATCTAATTTTAGGTATTTTATTGATGGCTGGAAATTTTCACATGTTAATTACATCTGACTTTTGTATAATCTGAAATGTCTCCTTTTTGTTTGTGAAAAAAAAAAACAAGTATATAATTAGGGGCGGGGTATACCCTGGACAGGTCACTAGTCCACCACATGGCAACACAGAGACAGGCAGAACAAACAACCATGCACACACACATTCACACCACAACAGCACGTCAGAAGGCCGCTTGCAATATATGGAGCCAGAGGAACCTTCTGATAGCATCTTCGGAAACTGGCTCAGCTCAACATCCAGGGTAGGATTAAAGAAGCCTTCTCCAGCAGTGAAACTCCAGCAGCTTTCAGCTCTTGCGGCCAAGTTTCTTTTCCTAGCTTCTTCTGATAGCGTCTTATTTGGTTTCTTTGGTGGATCTGCCATGGCCTCAAGTCTCAAAACAGTGGGTTTGTTTATATCATGAGGGAGCGTTACCCTACTGCTGTAAAGCGAAACTCATTCAGTACATCCGGGCATTAGGTTTTACAGATTAAAAGTTAAAAAGTGCGGTTTTAAGCAGCAGGACCCTCCAATGCAGTGACAGCTCTGAAAATAAACATCATACATGGTTTTGTGTTACCAAAACATTTAGAAAACACTTGTTTTTAGGGTGTAAAAGTTACGGAGTGTGTCTTTAAATTAGAACAGATTAAAGCAACTCAGGTTAGTGGAAATTAGGCGGTATCGCCCTTTAGCCATTTCCCCAAGTGACACTACAATCAGAAGCCAACTTTAGTTTCGTATCTCCCTATTGATAAGGTTCTGAGAGCCCTCAGCATTCTATTAATAGACAGTAAAGAAGAATCTATCATAGACATAGTTCAAAAGGTGATCGGGGTGGGTCTTTAACAGCAGTTCAAATGGAACAAAAGGAGGAGAGTGCGGAAAAAGAAAGTGTGGCTTGTAAAGCAGTTTTTGTGACTAGCAGTAATTTGTGCTGTTGCATTCACTGATTTGTGCCTGTAAGCAACAAAAAGTATACACAGGTATGTGAATGTGTTTTGCACCATTTGTTTTCGATTAATTGGGGGAAAACTTTGGATGTAAGATTTTTGTGAAGTTTGACTCAGAGAATACAATTTGGGTATTGTACTTAAGAATTCAAAAAGTTGTACTTTTGTTTTGTATTTGTGATAGACTGAAAAAATAATCTACAATTACAAAACTCCTACAAAAATTTTCTATGTGACTTCAACGTCCTAATTACAAGACACAACTACTTTTGCACCAAAACTACCTCCATAATATCTATAAGGAACTCTCTTAAAACTCCCAAAATCCCAGTGCTTCTCAAATGGTGGGGCGCGGAGGGGTAGCCGGGGGGCACCACAGAAACCCCCACCCCCTCGTGCCTCCCAATAGCAGAGGCTTTCAACCATACCGTAACCGTGATTAAGCTTCCAGTCAGTAGGTGGCAGCAGTGATCAAACTTATCAACAGGCTGCCTGTTCAGCCAAGCAGAAAAGTCTACACAGACAAAGCTGAGAGACGAGCCCTGCATCCAAATCCTATAGCATGTACTACCTGCTACATAGTAGCTACTCATTGCCCGTTGATGCAGTGAATATTACGAAGCAAACGAGCGAGTAGTAGGCATGAAATCGGACGTACTGCTCCACCATTTTACCAGGATTTTAATCTTACATTATGTTGCTTGTGGTCCCATCCTCTGTAGCCAATGTCACTCTTCTCCTACGATTTTGGGGCTTCCGCTGCATTGTGGGATAGCGTAGCATACAGTGGATTTTACTGTGGCGGTAGGACACATCCGGGAACTTTATGCCTACAACACTAATCCATACTAGAGATTCGGATCTACTGCATCGCTCGCTTACTGCTTTTCGCCTGCTACGTAGTAGGCATGGTAGGGGTATTCGCAGTTCTCTAATGCACGGTCTGGGAATGGAAGATTGAATCTCAGAATTTAACAACAAAAATGGACTACACAATTAAACGCGGTTCCTCTAGTGATTTGGCGTCTCCCGCTCTTGTAAGGCAGCCTGTTTTCAGAGGAGGTCGGCCCACCTCTCCATGCTGACAGACTAAAGCTTATAGCCATAGCGAGAAACTCACAAAAATAAAGACGACCCCACCCCCGAAAAACAAAAAACAAAGACTTCACAAACTTCACGCTTCGTGTGAGTGTCAGAGATGTTTAAGAATTGGGAGAAAAATCCGTCTATAAATTCTGTAAGCTCACAGTGATGGCCAGTGATAGTGAAAGGTCACAATACAAACAAGGAGAACAAGCGAGCTTTATCAGGGAAAAAGCGCAATTAGAGATTTTATAATATAATATAATATAATATAATATATTATATAATATAATAAGAATATAAAAATAAGAGATTATTAGTTTTACATATAGGGTGTTTTGGTTTGACAGAGAAATGCTTTAAAAACTGTTAGATTTTTGAAAATAGTTGTGAGTAACAGTAAATGTGGATCTATTTGGTTATTCATTTTGGTAAAATTTTTTCAGTCACCACAATTAAACACTTTTTGCATTAATAAATATGGTTAAAATTGAAAAAGTAGAATTCAGAAAAATCTAAATGGAAAAAGTGGAACTTTTGAAATAAAGCCTTTTTAACATAACTCAATGGATTTCATAGGGTTGTAGAGTTGAAAAGAAAAACAGTGAAGGCAACAGAAGAAGTTATGTAGTGTGAAAAGTGATAAACTGATGAAGCTGACAGGTAGTCAATGTTCACAGTTTAAAAAAAGCTTTGAATATTTCAGTTTAGTTTAAAAATATACATCCCAGTGAATCATTTGAACTGCTTCTGTTGTGATCATCACACAGACTGAGCAGTCTGGAATAAATGTTACCAAATTAGTTAATAAATTGAACTTGGACATAGTGTTAAGACCTAAAACAATAAAATGAGCTGCAACCATTTGAAGTAGTTGCAGCTTATTTAATTAAACTTTTTTTTATAATCAGTATATATTATATGCAGTATGCTGGTGCCAGTGGTCGTTTGTATCAATAAATAATTAAATATTTTCAGATATATATATCTGGCGGGACACTGGGGTGTGTGTGTGAAAAGAAAATTATGTTCTCTAGAGGGGGCCATGGCAGAAAATAATTGAAAAGCACTGCCTTATCCAGATGCTGCCAGTGGCATGATCTTTAATGAGCACCGGTCCGTCCAGCATTATGCAGTAGTGTTACTGCAGTGTTAATATTTCCCCTCATCACAATTGATTCACCCTAAGGGAAAAATTAGACACAAAAATAATAGACTGTAAGTAAATTAATACAACTTAATTTAACAAATATTATAAATTAGGTCGAAAATATAGGTATCATATAGGTATGAAATTATTGATACAATCTATATTTTCAGACATGGGTATCATTTATTTCCACCATGCAAAGTAATAACTCCCCATTATGAGAGAGTGGAATAAATTTTGCTAATTAGAGGGAAAGTATACCACAATTCATCTGTCAATGTAACTTTGTAAATCAATTGATTTTAAAGGATAATGAGATAGTCCATGCCCTGCAATGGACTGGCGACTTGTCCAGGGTGTACCCTGCCTCTCAACCGTTGACAGCTGGAGATAGGCACAAGCCCCCCCGCGACCCCTTGAGGATTAAGCATTTTAGAAATAGTATAGAATAGAACAGAATGTAGAGTCTGACTACAGTGATTAGTTCACCTGATTATCTCCCCTCCCAGACCACTGATCTGTCACACAGAAATGAGACAAATCACTGAGAATTAGCCACCAATTACACTTCACAAGTCAGCTAGCCTCCCATCATCTGTCATCCTCAATTAGCTCTACAAGAAAATGTTTAAAGTTAAATACCGATTAGACTACTATACTCAGCCAAATGATTCACATTCTCCTTTCAAACTTCTATTTAATGTGTCTTTAATCTCCCACTCTACTGAAAAGATTATTTTTTAATTAACAATATACTGTATGTAAACAAGGAGGAACTTAGTTACATGATAAAAATATGCATTTTGCTAAGATTTTTAGGTTGTAGTACTGCTACAAATATGGTGTAAAATTGAGGTGGAATAATTTTCAATTGTATGTTGATTTAAACATTCCAAGTTAAAGGTTGTGGAACCAACCATATTCATATGTTTGATGCCAAGTATTGTGAAACAGATTACTTTAATTGTTTTACTTGGCATTAGTGTTTCTAAGCCAACGCTTCCACTTATTCATACTTATTGTCTTATAAGCATTTTTGAACTTGTTATATTTTGGTAGCATCAAATTTATAACATATTCATGGGAAAATATAAATATATAAATTTGGAGCGTTACACTTTTTTGTATGTGCAAACAGTTTTACATTAATACAAATGTAGTTTACATAAATAAGAAGTGTTCAGTTTTACTGATGTGAAGTCTAAAGTAGAGGTACATCTTTCGAGGTCTAAAAGCAGTTCATGGTTGCATTTGCAAATTATTTAATCCAAAATGTAAATATGATCTTACCTCTCTGACTGGTACTCTGAGCAGTAAATACAGTGTATTACAAAAAAGTCAATTTGTCAGGTTTCTAAAATAATTTCTAAAGAAGATCCCTTCACTGATAGTGAACTTAAAAAAGATCATTAGTGGCTGCCTGAAGATTCCTCAACCTAATAATAAATCACCCTCTAACAGATATCTGTTTCATCAGCATTTAAATCACAGAACCACTTATAATTATATTATATATTATAATAACAGTTTGAGGTATTTTATTTTGTCAGCAGCGTCAATTTAAAAACATGTGTTGAACCACCAGATCGCACAAATGTGGGTCACTTAATAGAAAATAATATTTTCTACAAATGTCTACTGGCACTGCCTATTTGCTTCTATTCTCTCTGTGTGCTGTTTTTACATGTCACATCAATCGCTTTAGCTTAAAAGGACATTGTTACACTTATAAATCAAAGTTTGCATACTGTACTTGACGGTCCTGCTTATTGGTAAGGCAGGTTGTTGCTGTTAAGATGCCTACTGATGCCAGCCAAGATGTGTACTAATGGAACCCCCCCCCCCACACACACACACACTTTGTATATAATCTGTGTGGGGACAACCCCACATGCACACACACACATAAACATAGAAGTAAGCTCCTACCAATCTCTCTCTTACGCACACACCCACACACTTCATTCTTTTTTTCCCTTTCATCATTACATACTTCATACTACGAATGTGATTGTTATATTTTGATGTTTGCCATTGTTCCATTCCTGTTTTATTATCATTACTTTTTAGTTAATTTGACAATTTGCATATTATCAGTTTTCTTCAATGGCTTCATAGCTTAGTTTGATTTTTACTGCATAAGTACAATATTTAATAAGAAAATACTTTGGCTGTCATGTTGATCTATTTTATTAAAAAATTCTCATACTTTGCAGAGAAGTTCTTTGTGCTTATTTTAGTGTGTGGTTGCAGTTATGTCATATGTCGCGGAATTCATTCCTTCATAAGAGACTGTTTGATTCAAGATTCCTTCTGATGAAGGTGGTACCCTGAATTGTTTAACGAAATAAACTCAATCTTCATTAATAATTACATTAATATTAAAATATGGGTTATAAGTATTAAGGATTATGTGAGCCAAACATCATTGCACTTCCTGTTGCCGAATAGTTTTCTGCATTGATAATTGACAACAACATTTACTAACCATTTGATGCACTTGCAAACTTGAGAATACCCTGACTGGAAATGGTAGCATGGCTTCATGGCTGTGAAAACAGTTATTTGTCTTAGTATTAAAGAATATATTCATGTTTTGATCCCATAGAAAAATTGGTAATGTATTTTCCCACAAAACCGGACTAATAAATAAAATTGAAAATCTCAAAATAACATGTTAGTGTTTACAATTCAAGGGCTGCTTCTCACTCCCCCAAAATAATTTATAATGCGATAGAATGTGAGAGCATCAGAATCAGAATAGTTTTTCATCTACTTTATATTTTGTTGCTTTTCTTGTCTAGCTTAGCTAAATTGTACTCCGTTTTCTATAGCCACATTGTTAGTCGTTAATTATTTTTTTTAGATCTAGTCAGTTTTAAATGTTTTTTTTTGTTCAGATTCTCTGTTGCTTTTACAGTGTGATAGTGAAACAGATAGTCTAACCTTTGCTAATTTATCTTGATTTCTATGTTTCCTTCTCTTTGAAGTGCAGTTAAAGATCACAAAGGTCAACATGAAAAATAAACAAAATTAACGAAAAATAAACGTCCTAATTTGTGGATTAGGTATTCAGCATACACACATACAAATATCCACATATTCCTTTGTGTTGATTGCTCCACAGCTGCTTTTCCGTTTTGCTAGCAGCATATAAGGCACTTTGACAGACCCTCATGTCAAAATCCAAAACCAGCTCTTTGTTCTTGAAGATGCTGGCAGGCACATGCTTCAGCAAAGGAACTGCTTCATCACCCACGCTGGATACAAATCATTACCCACAGCTAAAGGCGCCCTAATTCATCAAAGTGGCTCAGCTGGTTTGAAACTTGTGGAAAAAAAAAAATTCTCCCCTGCTGAGACAGGATACAATAACTAGTCAGTCTCCAATTCTGCCTTATCAGAGCGTCATAGCTATTGTGTAGCCTTTTTCACCATCTTTTTTTCTCTGCCTGCCTACGGTGAGGAACAGAAGTATTTCAAAACCCTGCAATTTCGCGAACTCTCACACATTATGGAGGGGTCTGAAATTCAAATTGTAGGTGCATTTCCAATGTGACAGACAGTTTTTTTTAATATCAGAAAATGACAAATTACTTTTTAAAAGAATTTATTTGTATTTTGCTATGGCACATGTTTTTGAACTGCAAGACCATCAGCAAGAATTTTGGCTCTCAAAGACCTGTTACTCTTTGCCTTTAAAAAGTCCACCTCTATTCCACTTATTAATCTAAATTAGTAGTGATTATCTAAGCTCGTTAAAGACTCCTGTTTGCTGTACAGTTAGTCAGATTCCAACTAGTACCATAGGCAAGAGCAAAAGCTGTAAAAAGACACCAGAGACAAAATTGTAGACTTCAACAAGGCTGGAAAAAGTAAGAGGCAATTGCCAAGCAGCTTGGTGAAGATAGATAATTTGTTGGAACAACTATCAGAAAATGGAAGAGGCTAAAGATGACTGTCAGTCTTCCTTGGACTGGGCATCCATGCAAAATCTCACCTCGTGGCATATCACCAGGGCTGGATTATGATAGCAGGGGCTCCTTGGCACAGAGTATTTAAAGGGCCCCCATTGCCAAATAAATAGTATAGATTAAAACTGTTTTTTATTGTTGTTTTTTAAATCACATTCTTATAAAAAAATGGTATGACTGCCTTGACTATTTAAACACGTCCTGGTTGAGCTCACCTCCACCCAGCCAGGACTTAAATTCCGATTTTTCCATTACTTGATCACAAAAACTTCCTCATATCCATTAATTTTTCTTTCCTGTCTCACTCCTCCTCACTTGTCTCTCAGCGTTCTTTTGCTTCACAGCTCTCCAGTCCTGCCCTTCTGTATCTTTGCCTGTCTTCCTCATATTTTCTTTTTTAGTAAAATATTATGCAATCAGTTTAAGTAAACTTAACTATTATGTTAATGCATTTGATTCATAAATTGGAAAAAAGCAAAGAAAAAAATGCTTTTCATTTTACATATTAATAATGTTTAATAAAGCTGTATCTGTCACTCAGAGCTATTGTTTCTCTCACCCTTTCCGTTTCTCATAACTAGAACCATGACATAGATTTAGTCAAGAAAGGCCCAATATATTTGCACTAACATCAATATTGGCTCATGTTAGTCATTTTTAATATCTGTATCAGTCCAATAAGTAAAACTGAGCCAGTGGTAACTATCTTTATAAGATATTTATGTAATATTTATAAGAATATGAATATTGGTTATTGACCATAACAGCAATTATAATATCAAATATCGGTTTTGGCACAAATTTTTAGATCACTGCATCCCTACGTTTTATTCTGTTTTCCTCCATGATGTGCGGCCCAGCATTTCTGTCCATCTCTTTATGTCTTCACTAAGAAAATGACCAAACTGACATAAGTTCCAAAATGCCAACAAAGTTACCGCTGTCTGCTGATCCAATTAATTCTCTGTCACCACAGAAAACCAGACCTTTGACCTAAAAAACTGAATGACAGCTGTAAGTCTCATGAGCAGCTCCCACCACTATCACATCTCCACCTCCAGCTGTTCCAGTTTAGCTTTCTGTTGGTACCAGTGGCTGATGCTGATACAGTAATCAGAGATGTTCGGTCACACGCCTTCTGGATGTTTTTAGTCAGAGAAACCACAAATTAACTGTATTGCATCATTTTCGATTCTCTTACTACTACTCTCACTGTCAGGTGACGGTCAGCAGAGCCACCATACTACTGTCAGGGTTAGGAGCGCGGCATGTTACCATGGTTTGCCCAACTGCACCCTAAGAACTATGCGATTCTGTTAAGGTAAAAATAAAAATAGTGTGGATCTTATTGGTTATTTCCACCAGCCCTGATCTCTGCCATATTTGAAATTTTAAGATTTTTGTTTTCTCCTTAAACTGCTCAAATTGATCCCCAGTAGGCTTGGGCCCCTGGGCCTGGGCCCATAATGCCCTTGGATAATCCGGACTTGGGTATCACTGATGATGAGAAAGGTGAGGAATCATCCCAGAACTACACGGGAGGATTCTGTCAATGATATGAAGAGCTGGGACCACAGTGTCAAAGATTACTGTCGGAACAACATACACTACCGTTCAAAAGTTTGGGGTCACCCAAACAATTTTGTGTTTTCCATGAAAAGTCACACTTATTCACCACCATACGTTGTGAAATGAATAAAAAATAGAGTCAAGACATTGACAAGGTTAGAAATAATGATTTTTATTTGAAATAAGATTGTTTTTACATCAAACTTTGCTTTCATCAAAGAATCCTCCATTTGCAGCAATTACAGCATTGCAGACCTTTGGCATTCTAGCTGTTAATTTGTTGAGGTAATCTGGAGAAATTGCACCCCACGCTTCTAGAAGCAGCTCCCACAATTTGGATTGGTTGGATGGGCACTTCTTGCGTACCATACGGTCAAGCTGCTCCCACAACAGCTCAACGGGGTTTCAAATCTGGTGACTGTGCTGGCCACTCCATTACCGATACAATACCAGCTGCCTGCTTCTTCTCTAAATAGTTCTTGCACAATTTCGAGCTGTGTTTTGGGTCATTGTCCTGTTGTAGGATGAAATTGGCTCCAATCAAGCGCTGTCCACTGGGTATGGCATGGCGTTGCAAAATAGAGTGATAGCCTTCCTTATTCAGAATCCCTTTTACCCTGTACAAATCTCCCACCTTACCAGCACCAAAGCAACCCCAGACCATCAAATTACCTCCACCATGCTTAACAGATGGCGTCAGGCATTCTTCCAGCATCTTTTCAGTTGTTCTGCGTCTCACAAACGTTCTTCTTTGTGATCCAAACACCTCAAACTTGGATTCATCCGTCCACAGCACTTTTTTCCAGTCTTCCTCTGTCCAATGTCTGTGTTCTTTTGCCCATCTTAATCTTTTTCTTTTATTGGCCAGTCTCAGATATGGCTTTTTCTTTGCCACTCTGCCCTGAAGCCCAGAATCCCGCAGCCGCCTCTTCACTGTAGATGTTGACACTGGTGTTTTGCGGGTACTATTTAATGAAGATGCCAGTTGGGGACCTGTGAGGCGTCTGTTTCTCAAACTAGAGACTCTAATGTACTTATCTTCTTGCTCAGTTGTGCAACGCGGCCTCCCACTTCTTTTTCTACTCTGGTTAGAGCCTGTTTGTGCTGTCCTCTGAAGGGAGTAGTACACACCGTTGTAGGAAATCTTCAATTTCTTAGCAATTTCTCGCATGGAATAGCCTTCATTTCTAAGAACAAGAATAGACTGTCGAGTTTCAGATGAAAGTTCTCTTTTTCTGGCCATTTTGAGCGTTTAATTGACCCCACAAATGTGATGCTCCAGAAACTCAATCTGCTCAAAGGAAGGTCAGTTTTGTAGCTTCTGTACCGAGCTAAACTGTTTTCAGATGTGTGAACATGATTGCACAAGGGTTTTCTAATCATCAATTAGCCTTCTGAGCCAATGAGCAAACACATTGTACCATTAGAACACTGGAGTGATAGTTGCTGGAAATGGGCCTCTATACACCTATGTAGATATTGCACCAAAAACCAGACATTTGCAGCTAGAATAGTCATTTACCACATTAGCAATGTATAGCGTGTGTTTCTTTAAAGTTAAGACTAGTTTAAAGTCATCTTCATTGAAAAGTACAGTGCTTTTCCTTCAAAAATAAGGACATTTCAATGTGACCCCAAACTTTTGAACGGTAGTGTACATTGCACAGAGGTTTCTCCCACTCAAGTCATGATATACAGTATGTTACATCCATTTTTCCAAACTATTTATGAGTGAAGGCGTTAGCTCACAATCTGTGATGCAGTCCTTCAATTAATGCAGATTGACAATGGTTTTGAAATGTTTTGCAAATGCAAACTACTTGCATTGATCCTCCAATAATTAAAACATTATAAGGACTGTTGTAATTTCAAATAACAGAACTGCCATTTTAAGAGAAAGTTATCATTGTCAAGAAAATTGCACATTCCAACACCTACTAAACAGAGCCTGTGGCTTCTTCTATTTCTAGCAAATACCTCTGTGTATGAATGGAATGAATGTTATAAATAATCATATTTTTCATGTTTGTCAGAATTTTTTACAGCCCCCTGCTTCCTATTCTGAAAACTGAAGTCAACCAAGGAGCACATTTATTAAGAATAAGGTGATTGCACCGCTGTGCTGGATAGAAAAGCACACAGAGGTGCACACACTGTGGCTGCAGAAGCCAGATAGCCTTATTTGATGTGGCACGTGATTCCAGACACTCTGAGGGCCAATTATATGGAGTAAAAGAAGGTGGTGCAGAGAGGGAGAGATACAGCTCAGAGTGAAGAAGACACTGACTCCTTTCTTCATGTATCCCACTGCTTCATACACTGTTTTTCCCTGCTGATAATGCACCCCAATGAGTTTGGTGCATTATGCTTAAAGAGTGTCTTTTTACATGCATGTCTTTTCATAATTGATTCATTGTCTAAGAGCAAAGAGAATGGTCAAATTCTTAATTTGATTTCTGTCCATTTTTTAACTTTAGGAAGTTGATGGAAAAAAATGTGCCCAAACTTCAGCAGTACATTTAAAAATTGTCAAGCTTACATTAAAGATATATGTTGCAAATATGTGACTGTTTGCGAAAAGTTATGTCACATGGCAAAATTATGACAGGCCATAAATAAAAGACCATGAAAATAGGATAATGTACCAACAGGTCAATACTGCAACAGACTGGCGTCCTGTTCAGGGTGTACCCTGCCTAACGCCTGATAATTGCTGGGATAGGCTCCAGCTGCCCCGTGACCCTGAATTGGATAAGCGGTTAAGAAGATGGATGGATGGATGGATGGAGGTCAATACTTTGATGTAGATTCTCAGTCATCTAGGACATGGTAGTCTTGAGAGTTTAAATGAAGGCAACTGGACTTTTCTTCTGAAAACATTTCTATTATCCAAGAGGCTTTTTTGGTTCTGAAAGACTGGATCCCACTTTCTTTCAAATAAAATAGCAGAATGCATTTCCTGCTGCATAATAAGTTTGGTTCATGGTGATTTTAAAATACAAAGTTTTCTATAAATGTCCAATAAAATAAAAATGTCAAATAAAATGTATTTGTTTTATTACTTTTAAGTATTATTTAGCTTAAAGCCTAGATCCATTACTTAAACTGCTGCCTCACTGTTAATTATAGTAAGTTGTCATTTAGATAAAATATCTGACATAGGTGTGAACATGAAGAAATTAAACACATTTTGTAAAGCATCAAGTCATGTCATGTCCACGATGCAGAAGTCAAGTATGTTAAATGTTATTAAGGTTTTATATAGTGTGAAATCATAGCTTTCTACTGTACCAGGATGGGGTATGGTACGCTAAAAGACATGGCGTCAGCATTTTTTAAATTGATTTTCTTTGCATCTGGGACTAAAAATTAATACTCTGGGACTTTCCCTAAATTGTCCCATAATTGAATAATCTTAAATAGTTGCACAGCAGGTCAGGATGTCATCAGATTAATCTATGGAAATAAGTAAGATATTCAAATTTTTCAAGTTTCACCTGTAAATTAGTTTGGTAGACTGTACAAAACTTTTATTCTGAAGAGTTTGTCATGATTGTGGTTTTTTTATTTATTGTGATTTGCTGAAGCCAGTTTGTAAGCTTAAAACTTCTTTTTTTTTAATCTGTAGTTAAATCTTTCTAGATTGACCATGAAAGTCAATTGAGACTAGGGATGCACCAATCCACTTTTTTCATTTCCGATACGATACAGATATTTGAGGTTCATAATCTGTCGATTTTCGATCCAAACAGTACTGAATTGCATAAATTATGTGCTGTGAGGAAAAGGCAGGAGTGATGCAACAATACCAATTTTTTCAAACCAATACGATACCAATAATTGGATCTGAGTACTTGGCAATACCGAGTACCTGTCAGGGATTTGTGGTGTGAGGTATGGACCCAGACGCAGAAGCAAGGTGCAGAGTTCTTTATTGAGGGTGAAGGGTGGCGAGAACGAAGATAACAGAAGAAACACACAGTGGAAGGTCTGAAGTCCTGTAATGATCCGGCCGTGACTGAAGGGAAGTGGCAGGTTATAAAGAGGTGAGGTAAGGAGGATCTGGTGTGCGTGATTGGAGGCACAGGTGAGGGTGATGATGATGATGAGTGAGTGAGGGAAGCTGAGTGTGGCATGACAGTACCATTGCCAATACTTCTACCACACAGTTGAGACTGACATTAATCTTAGTTATTTGTGCCTGCTGAGCAGGGGGAGCTTGTCACTAGTAATAACTGTATGAACCATTATTAATATTGCTGATAACTAAGCCACTTATTGTGCATCAGTGATTTAAATGTTTATTTAAAGGAAAAGTACCATTGTATGAAAGAGGATGATCAATCGCAGACCCCGTTCGAACTGACCAAGACCCCCCATTGCCCCCCCAATGAAAATTGTCTGGAGCCGCAAGTGGTTACATTTCGCTATGATCACAGCAGCCATGCCACATTTCATAATTAATGCCTGAGATATAACCTTTCTTTAGTAAGAACCTCATTAATATTTACACACCATAATCTTAAAAAGCATTAACACTGTCTCTTTTATCATTGCCTCAATGTCATTCGCACTCTTCGAGAGATTTAAAGAAGCTAAACTGCCTTTTGTGATCTTATCATCTTTTTATTGCTCTATTCTATTTCCTCTCTCACAACGTATAAGTAAAAGAGTTATGAGGACCTATTTCATCTTGCTGCTTTCGAAGCCTGCAGACAGGATTTAGAGCACTATCAAAATGAGTGATGCATTTGGCATCTGCTTTTGCTTTACAATGTTGAGAAGAGTGAATAATAGTCCAAACCTAGACACACAGGTGAGTCACATATTTAGTAGTTCTACAGTCTGAGCTGTAATTGTTATGAAACTAATTCAAAGATGATGAACTCTGAATGTACTTGTCAGAGAAAACAGAATATATTAAATCTTAAATCCAACAATTAAGCTGCATATTCTGTCATTCTATTCTGTTAGTGTGGCCTGGCTCGACTAAAAAATATTCATAGAATCATGAAGGTAGAAATTAAATAAGAAAAAAGAAAAGAGAAAAAAAAGAAATTAAATTGTCACCAGGATGCCCTGTATTATATAAAGAATAAACAAACTATTGTGGAATTACATTTTGCCGCATAGTGGTCTGATAACATATGGAGAGGGAGATCACTTTAATCATTAAATCATGGCACTGATTTGCTTGAACCAGATGGTTAAAGTGACTTCCTTTGAGTGTTTCCACAGCTAGAATGCATTTGGTATGTATTGGCGACAGCTGCTGCATCAGCTGGACTGGCTGTCCTGGGACACTTGGGGGAGTATTTCAGCTCTATGCATCTATCACATAATAGATGAGTCTAAGCCATTTTGTAGTATCTAATTTCTGCCTTCATGGTAGAGTTATTAGGTAGATTAGATTTGCAGATATGACAGGTAGGTTTTGATCTTACAGATGAATACATTTTGCACTGTTTAGTTTGCACACTTACAGAGATTCTTGGTTAATTTATGATGTGTGGCAAAATGGATATTTAATAAACCCAACAATCTGCATAGTTTCACATTAGTTTTTAATGAAATATTGGTATTTTTGTATATACTATTTCTTATTGGGAACGCTCATACACAAAATGCAGTCTTTGTTCTCAGCAGCTGCAAAATGTGATGGTAAATATATTCCTGATAGTAATTATAATACAGTGGGAGAACTTGCTGGATAAAATGGTTTAGGCTAATGCCACAGAATTGTAGATGCATGTCCACTCATGTTCAACGATGCACAAACAACCAGCTGTCTTCGTCCTTCTGATGCAATCACCAGAACCCATGTTGTGCAGATTCCATACCATGACAGGTCCAGCTGCACATTCATAGTCAAATTTCAGTCGTATGGTAAAGAACTATTTCAGTACCTACTGTACTATTGATAGGTTTATGTGTCACAATTTAGTCACAGAGTTTGGTAATATTTACACAAGACACCCAACTTTCAAGTTTACTGCAGTAAACTTGAAATTCCCTGTCAAATTGAGAGAAATGGTGAATAAGGAAAATGTGTGGAAAAGCTGCAAACTTAAACAGTCACATCTAGGCATGGACCAATTACTGTTATTGAGGTATACTTATGCTGCGTTCGAGAGCCCATCCAAACCAGTGGGACGTGGGACTTCTCCTACGTGAAATGTACTAGCTCCCACTTCTAAGCGTTCGAGGCAATTGAAGTGGAATGTAAACAGAAAACATGGACGACCGCCGCGCTAAGATGGGTATACTTTTACCGTATCTTCATGCTAACAGATAATAACGACATTCACACCATAATATGAAAAACAAGTTGTGTTAAAATTACAGTGTCTAAAACAACACTACAAGCAGAGAAGTACAGTTTATAGCCTATTCGTTCAAGTTTTACCTCTCACGACGAGAGACTCCGTGGACGCCGCCATTATCCTCCGACTTAATTTTGGTGAAGTCGGGGTACGCCGAACTACCCCCAGTTCGCAGGTAGGAGGTTCCACTTCGACAGGCATTCCAGTGCACTTTTCCTATTTGGAGGTAGGATAAGTCCCATGTCCCACTGGTTTGGATGGGCTCTCGAACGCAGCATAAGGCTATTAAAAGTTACAATTTCAAAACCACCAAAGCTTTACATGAAGCTCTTTCAATAGCTGAAAGTCACTAATCAGATCTAGTCAGACATTCTTTTGCTATCGTATTAATTTACTTACAGTCTATTATTTTTGTGTCTAATTTTTCCCTTAGGGTGAATCAATTGTGATGAGGGGAAATATTAACACTGCAGTAACACTACTGCATAATGCCCCCAGATTAGATATTTCCCGCACCTGCAGGCGATCAGACTCACCTGTTTCTCTACATCCTCCTGCCAAGTACTTAAGATCTGGTCCTTGCTCCATTCCTGGATGGATTATTTTCAAACTGTGATGTCTTTACACCTTCAGTTTATTGTGTCTCCTTACTCCAATAAACCTAATCGTTCATCACATTACTTGTCTGCGCTTAGGTCTTTTCATTCAGAGACACACGTATATCCTGACAACTATAAGTAGTATAGTTTATGTTCACATATTTTTATACTATCAATTTGGAAATTAATTAAACCATCGTGAATTACAAATTAGGCCACAAATAAAAATGTAACATGTAAAAGTAACACTTGTAACACTCTTAGTATTTATCATAAAATAATCATAATGCTCCCAAGGTAAACAAATACTTAAAGCTCTCTTTTTCTTTATGGAAATTTCTTAGTTAACATGAGCAAGTCTGTCTGTTTTCATGACCATGTAGTGACATGTGCTTTCAAAAACTAGATGTTAGTTCAAGGTTCCTTTTAAAAATGTTCAATTTAAAAACAGTTTACTTTTCCAGACTTAATTTTCAAGATTGTTCTGTCCCTTTTTATGATATGGAGGATATTTGAACACAAAACATCAGGGTTTCTTTCTTGTCTTTTTTTGTCATGTATTTCTTATAATTTACATATAAAACCCAGAAGTCCCAGAATTTTTAGTTTTTTATTTTCACCTGTTTAAAGTATGTTTTTGTTCCTGTGGCAAACATCCAGAAGAAATTTGGATGTGACTCTGTTGAAACTTTAATGACTGCTAGCTCCCATTGCCTCAGAGCTACATAATGATGGTAACACTCTCACACATACATATGCATACGCACACACTTAAGGAAGCCAAGAGGCAGTAAACTGTAACTCCCACTAAATAGGTTACTCACTGTGCGCTGTGCAACTGCATACATCAGGTCTCTGACAGGTGTTGTTAATCATTCTGTCACATTCAAATATAAACACTGTAGTTGAGAGCAAGAGATGTATATTTTTACACTTTGATAAAAATAAAAAACATCTACAAATCTTTGTAACAATACTGTTGTGGCAATGTTTGGAGGCATGCCTAATTTTAGAAGTCGGGTGTGACGGTGGGCAGGATGATCTCAGACCCTTGTACAAGTTTCTTCTGGGTGTTCAAGTTTCCCTCTGCTGATGCCAGATTAAATGATATCTCTTAAATGACTCCTGGTTTTTCACATAAATGTATCTGTTAGTTTGGTATTTCTAAGATTTTTTCTCAATATTGTTGCCCTGGTTAGCTGCAATACCAAACAGACAAAAACCTTGGCTTTTTTCCCAAGAAAAGCTAGAAATGTGCCAGCCTTATTTCTGTTTTGGCGCTGTTATTTACTTGCGGCCTCTTCTAGGTATTTTCTACCTCTCACCCAATAATAAACACACCACTATGGTCGTAAATAAATACATACTGCAATTACAGAAAATTTTCACTTTTTGCTTCATTGTTAGTGATACAGAGCTATTGCAGTGTTACGCCACAAGTGCCATCTCCACCTCTTGTCGCCTCGGGTTGGTAAAAGAGCTGCACTTCCATCTTAAAGAAGAGATTGAACCTCAGAAAGGCAAAATTTAAAGATTGTAAGAATTAAAATGCTGAATGCTTTGTTTCAATGGCATGAGTTGATGCACTGCCTAATATGAACACACTCCAGGGACCCCTTCCTGTGTCTGTGAGATATTTTAGCATAGGTAATGTGCTTTACAACTAAAACTGGTTACTACAGATCATTTTGGTTATCTCAAAAAAGGCAACAACATAAAAGTCACAACTGTGAGCTGCCATCTGTTAATACAAATGGACGGGCGCTAAAGAATATTTGAAAATTAAATTAAAATGTTGCAAAATGAATCAATAACATTCCTTAATGTCATGGTATGCTATGCAGATGCTTTGTCTACAGTATGGAAGATTTCCTCACCTCAACATGCTGACTGCTTGCAGTTGCTTCAACTGGCTGTAGCCTAACCCATTTTTTGATTTAGCTCATAGTTACTTGACCGTATAGGGGCTCTTTCAAAAATTCTGAATTGTCGACTTCTGGTCGTTATTTGGTACCCAAGAATATTTAAAATTGTTTTGAAAGACACAGCAACATCATGGCAAGATACTGTATACCGTCTTGATGAAGCAGAACACTTTATGATTTATACCCCCTCAGCCCAATACACATATTGTGCACCTGAAATTGTGTTGATTTTGATTCTGCACAAAACAAAGGCATGTCATGGGTGACACTCATACTTTGAAGAGAATTATGAGTGTCATCCAGTCCCACCTCATTCAGACTCCATAGGCAGTGCCTTCACAAGGACTAAAAACAGACTACTGCAGACTGGGAGAGAAAACATGGAGAAAACATGGAGTCTGTTCCACCCTGTACCAAAATGTAAGCCCTGTTCCATTATTAGAATAGGCCTATCCAATGCCCAGTCGCTGTCAAATAAATCCATTCTAAAACAGGAACATGTAATTGACACTGCAATAGACAGTATGTGCCTTATTGAGACTTGGCACAGACCAGAGTCTTACGCTGGATTGAATGAGGCCTGCCTCCCAGGATACACCTATCTGGAAATGGACAAGAGCACTGGTCATGGTGGAGGCTTGGCAGTTATTGACAGTGCTGACATACAATTACCTTCTTTTCTTCAGCCTAAATTGTCCACATTTTAATGTCTTTCATTTAAATGCATGTCACAAAAGCCCACAGGCAGTTTAGACTCAGTGGTAAAGTTGTCAGCCTGTGACCCAGAAATTCTGGGTTACATTAGGTTGTGTCCTTGGGCAAGGCACTTCACCTACCTTACCCACTGCTGTCGGCCAGAGTGGCCGATATCACGATATAGCAGCCTCGCTTCTGTCTTGAGCTGTGACATTTCTGGAGCTCCTTGAGTGTGGGCACCTGAAATTGTGTTGATAGGCACACCAGGAGGCATATACTTGAAATCACTGACTCTGCCCCCATTAAAAAAGTCAACGATTTGGCGTGTCTGACCATAAGGCCATTTCCTTGGGCCTGTCCATACCAAGTATATACTAAAAAAACCAAAACACCAAATTAGTTTCAGAAATCTGAAAATGTATAAATTCTGCTTCACTTAATCTTTGCAGGTTCGTGACATTTTCTCTCTATTAAGGTAGGATCCATACACTCTGCCTTTTTGGCTACTCCATCTCCTCCAACTCCAGCTCAGATTTCAGAAACAGAAAGTATACTCACCGACTTCACTAACACTACACAGAGACGGAGGGGATCATACAACAGATTAAGTCCTTTACATGTTCTCTGGATCCTCTTCCAACATATTTAATAATAGCAAACCTTTCAGTCATCTGTCCTCTCATCACTGTAACAATAAATATCTCACTACGAACTGGTCAAGCTCATTCAGCCCTCAAAACTGCTCTTGTTCATCCACATCTTAAAATACCTTCACTACCAACCCAAGCTGATAAATACTTTACAAAAGTATGAGAAGGCGTTTAGCTTTTGTTTACTATCTTCTTTCTATATATCTAGTTGTGAATTCACGTGAAGCATCAAGATATAGTGCTCTGGCTGGTGCAAATTTCTGAAAACATTCTGCATAAGAACCACAGTTAGTGTGAAATGCATTCCACATGGCAGCTGTGCAGAAACAAGACCATATCTGTACCGCACCAGATGTAAATTTGTCGTGAGGAGTGTTACAGAAATATTTTACGGTTATGTGAATTAATGATTATTTGCAAATTAGTAGATGCATCTAGGGAGTATGGCTGATCATCAGTGTTCAAATAGAAGTCAGTGAGGATGTCTCCTTAACTGCTCTAGCTACAGTGAGGGGTTAACATTTCACTTTTAGTCAACTTTGTTGTAGAGACGTAAAATTGTGTTCCTAGGGGGAGAGGAGTTTGAGACATAAGATGGTGCAGAAAGGTCTGATGTTACCACTTTGCAAGACTGGTCGATCAACTTAATAAAATACAAGAAAACATTAATCAGGACTTCAGCCTCATCCTTATATAAACAAAGAAGATATTGATTTCCATAACAGGAGACACAAATCCTCTTGTTAATGGTAAAAGACAAAAGCCTATTTGAAACAACGAACTAAATTTTAAAGGTACAAAAGTATACTTATTAGTCTTAATATTAAAACAACAGAGGGGTAAAGTATTTGGCATGCACAGATTGTGCAAATGAATATTTAGTCAATAACAAATGTTTCCCTCAATACTATTGGTTGGCAATAACAGAGGTCAAAGGTCTCCACAAAGTTTGCACACACTAGTATTTTGGTCCATTCTAACACTCACTGTTCTGAAGATCATTCCTCACGAGCTATATGCAGCTGTTAAGGCAGGTCTATCAATTACCCAGATAGAAACTACAACAGTGCTGCCAGAGGTTATGCGAAATTGGGGTTAGACTGTATTAGTTGGGGTGTAATAAGTGAATATGGATAAATGTGTGAGACAGCTGAAACGGAAGATGAGTATTAACATTTTAGAGAACAGAGATGTACGGCATAGATAATGAGGAAAAAATTGTGTGTGTGCTTTGACAGGCCACCAGCATAGTGTGGACATTTTTTAGTTGTGTGGATATTTTGCCTGGTCCACACAATGTTTTAACAAGCGACTGAGCTCTACTAGCTAAGTTTAGAGATATGGTGTGAATTACGTTTAGGTTAAGATTAGGGTTAGGCATGTCCCAGTAATGGTTATGGTTATGGAAAGTGTCTGGGTTAGGCATATTTTTATCAATGGAAGCCAATACAATGTCCACACAAGTATAAAAAAAATACACATATGTGTGTGTGTGTGTGTGCGCGCGAGTATTTTTATATGTGTGTCATAGTTTTATTATCCTCATTATAATCTGCATTTTGGTAGCAGTGAATATCACATGTTGACTGTTTTTTAGCAATTTGTTTAATTTGCTTGTTTTTCAGAATCAGTTATCATGTCTGATGTGTGAAAAAGGTAAACATATCAAACAGTGACCAATGACTAGGGTAACTAAAATCTAATTTATGTGCACTACCACACCTGTGTTTAGAAAACTTGTTAATTTTGTTAATTATGGTAATTAAAGCCAAAATAGTGTTTTTAAATATGTGCTTTATATGTTTTAACATAAAGATAATAGGTTGAATGTGTCACTATATAGCAGACCACAATCACTCTTTTCATCCACCTTTGCCAGCAGTTCTGCTGGTCTTATTGTGACTGTCCCTGTAACAAATGAGTTGACAGACTAATGACTCTGCCTAGAATAAAACCTTTCCAAAGGGAGGTCTGAGGTGAGTGAAATCTTGTTAAACTACAAAATGGAAGAAATTTGAGCTGCTGCACTAGCTTCAGAAGATGTTATTGTGAAAACAACAACTCAGCAAAAATTTGGAATCTTCATTATTGCTTGAGATATTTTTAGGGAGGACTACTGTTAGCATTGTTAGCTCAATGTTAGCCTTCAGCCCGGTTGGTATCATGTTACAATTGGCAGCGCTGTTTAGTTTTGAAAACTTGGCAATCTTGCAGGATCACGTGATTTGCCCTAGAATCAGGAATTATGGACGCAGGACGGATATTGTAAATATTTACTACACTTTGTTAAAATAGTAAAAACTTAGAACTAGAATTTTAGCTAAAATGTTGGTGTCTAAATTAGGGTGACCAGATTTTCAACTGGAATACCTAAATTTGACAAAAAAAATGAAAGGTTGATATAGCTTCGCTGGTGACTTATAACAGCTTTTTCCTGTAGAAAGTGCAAAACTAGCAGTAATTGAATATTAAAATAAGGAGATTCTTTTGAAATCTTTTTAGTGCAACATTTTTATATAAATGATACTGTATTTTTGAAAGACGTTTTCGGGCAATATTAAAAGTAACCATTTGGTGAACAGTAAAAAAAAAGTATTTAACAGACCTCAACTTGTTTAGAAACCAAACTAAATAACAGCATTATTGTTCTAACAGTGACTCTTTAAGAGTATTTAATCTTTGAGAGAATCTTTTTAAGCAGATTGTGGTTGTCAACAAGCCTGGCATGAATATCAAAGTAACTGTCCTCAAACTTCACCCAAGTGATAATAACTTTGCGATTGACATACAAATTCATAGATAATTACTTCCGTGCAGGGGCAGAGATAGGATTTTTAAACTGGGGGGACAAAGTTATCAACGTCAATTCTGGCAGGAAGTCAAACCAAGAAACATGAGACAATCAGGTCAATTTGGAAAATAAAGCCAATTTTTCTAAATAAAATACTGTGGTTGACAAATGCAATCATATGTGTGGATCTAACAGACCATAGAGATGATACAAGGTGCCACAAGGTTCAAAATTGGGACCATTATTGTTTTTCATGATTGATAAAAAACTTTGCTGGAAATATCAAATTAGACATGTTTGCAAAAGGATTACAAAATCGATTGGAATTATAATTAAAATAAGAAATGTTCATAATTCCTGTCTTGTAATATTATATAATAGTTTGATTTATCCTGACCTTACTTTTTGTAATATTGTTTGTGGATCAATATTTAAAACCCACCTAAACAAAATATTTATTTTACAAAAAAAGTTTTTTAAAAATAATTACCTATTCCAAACCTGACACACCACGTGCACCTCTGTTTTATAATTTACAACTTTTGAATATTTTTGATATTAACACACTTCTCACCTGTTCTCTTGATTTTAAAATTTTATTTGACACAAATTTGCCTTCTTATGTCAAGAGTTTCATACTAATGCTTAAAGTCACAGCTACTCGACTAGAAAAGCTAGTGGAGCAGTGAATAGAGTGGGATTTTCCTGACCGCGCTGCTACTGCAGCCGTTGTGAACCAGGAATAAAACTTCGGGCTCTATGGCTCCTGCTCCTCTCACTTTAGCTTCTGGAGTATGTCGGGTTACGTTGTGCTGCGTTCAGTGTTATGGGGGAAAAGGAGCTTCAAGCGCTAAACGTCCGGTTTTTGTTTCTTTTTTGTCTTATAAGTTGTGGTGGGATGGATCAGGGTTGATCTGAATCACCACCCTATCTGCACCCTTGCTTCTGTGTGCTGTAAGCCATGACACAGGTTAAAATTCAGGACATTCGGGACAAAGGCTGGGTGAAATCGGGACAATGTAATGGGTTTGCAAACATTATTGGGGACACTGGACAAATGACTCAAAATTGGGACTGTCCTGGGTAAATCAGGATGTCTGCTCACCCTAGTCTAAATTAACACCTTAAGCCCTAGGGCTATTTTGAAGCCTAGCCCTCTGGTGCAGTCAGAACCACCTGGAGCTAAACCCGCTCAAAACTGTGGAGATGACAGTGGACTTCAGGAAGAGACCCCCATCAACATCTCCTCTCATAATCACCAACAGGCCAGTCCCCACAGTAGAGTCTTTCAGGTTCCTAGGATCCACCATCACACGGGACCTGAAGTGGACCTCCCACATTGACTCTATAAGGAAGAAGGCCCAGCAAAGGCTGTACTTTCTGCGTCAGCTCAGAAAGTTCAACCTGCCTCAGGAACTGCTGACCATATTCTACACAGCAATAGTCCAGTCTGTCCTGACCTCATCCATCTCTGTCTGGTTCGGATCCGCCACCAGGCAAGACAGGGACAGACTGCAGAGAACAGTCAGGTCCTCAGAGAGGATCATATGTACTGATCTTCCCTCCATTGAGGACCTATTCCGGGCCAGGGTCAAGAAGCGGGCCAGAAAAATCACCACTGACCCCTCACACCCTGGCCACAATCTGTTTAGGCTCCTCCCCTCAGGCCGGCGTTACAGAGCGCTGTACGCCAAAACCACCCGACACAAGAACAGTTTCTTCCCCCAGGCTGTCGCTCTGATGAACTCTGAATAGTCACAGAGTGTGAGTCCATTCACATGAACAATAAACTAAAACTCTGCACTGCTGTATATACTTACTGTACAATAACCCTGGTTTGGTGTATATATTATCCTTTATTTTTATTTGTATTTATTTTTATTTCCGTTTTTAATTTCACTTATTTAAGTTCTGTACTGGAGAGAAAAGTTGCCGGAGTCAAATTCCTTGTATGTGTCATACTTGGCCATTAAAGCTGATTCTGATTCTGATTCTGAAAATTGCTTACCTAACAAAAAATGGTTGTATTTCAGCAACCAAAAAGAGTATTTGAACCATTTTGGTGTCATTGTAAAATGTAACATTGAGTAGAATTGATATATGTGTCATTATGCATGTTATCTGTTACTGGTTAGGCTAAATTGAAGATGTAACACAGCAGAAATGCATTTCTTTTGTTGTTTGGTAGCCATAGCTCACCTGTTCAAAGTTCTTTCTGCAGACTGTTACATGTTTAATCATCGATTCAATCCCTTCTTCATATAGCTTGCAATCCAAAGACGTCTTTTTTTTGCCAGGCCTTGAAAGGCGGCAAGTCGATGGAAGTTTATCAATTTTTCATGTTCTGTTGTTTATCAAAGCCATTTGTGCAACCAAAGGCACAACACATGATCAAATCTGTTTCTGGTGAAAATGCACAGTAGAGCAGGGAGTGACGTAGAGCAATAATCCTACACATTAAGAGAAACAGAAATAAACAAACTAAGCACATTTTCTCAATAAACTCCGTTTGTTCTAGTTAGTTTTGAAAATACTCATTACAGTTTCAGTTTGTTTTTTCTTTTGTTGCAGAGTCTCCTTTTTATTTTATTTCAGTTAACAACAATGTTTTTTTTCTCTCTAGTTTTCGTTATTTCGTTTGTTTTTGTTAAGAATAATAATCTTGGTTGCGGGAATGAGTTCACTTAATCAATGTTCTGGTTGTAGAAGTCCTCGGCAGCTTTATGGGATTTAATACAATTTTCTCATAAAAAAACCCCAGCCAGATTGGTTTTTGGCTTAATTCAGGCATGTCTGAGTATTCCTCTTGAATCCTGCTCTCTGAGCAGATGCCCCTTTCTCTCCTAGAAAACGACTGTTTTAACGAGTGTTCAAATTGTGACGTATTTTATGTCACTAACAGCACTAGGAAGTGCTAGAGGTGTGTGGTTAATTAATTGATCTGTAGCATCTCAGAATGTACAGTAAATGGGTGTAAACAACACCTACGGCTTTTTTATAGTATACTGGGCTGGAAATATTTGCTTGCTGGACTCAGTTATGTTAGTTTGGGCTCTGTCTAATGCCTAGATAATCTTGTCTGTAGCCTGGTAGATTTAGCAGCTGAAATAAGGTTTATTGACTCCCGTTTTTACAAAAAATTAATAAATAAACCAAACGTCCGAGCCCTTAATATAACACAGTTTCATTGCGGTACTTGATGCACTTAAATTTAAAGTCGGACTGCTGTTTGAGATGAGGCTCAGCTGTTTTTTTTCAGTCAGAGCAGCTCTGCACGGGTGCAGGAGGATATTTTACTTCGTGGTCCAACATTAACTGCAGGATTCAAGTTAAATTTCAGAACAAATTAATACTGTATAACACCAATGGTAACATTTTATCATATATATGTTTATCCCAGAAGTGGAAAACTGTAAAATAGCATGATGTAGTCCCTTTAAAGGAATGTCTAATCCCATCCACATTTATGGCAAGCCTGGCTGTGTAGAACAAGCTATATGTAAAATTGGCCTCTTGGAGTTTCCTGGATCATGTTGGCTCCCTCAGTTCCTTCGGTGATGATGACCAGCCATAGATTTTGTCTCCTGGTTCTGTTTCCCAGATCCTGACACTTTTCCTGCACTTTCTTATATTCTTTAATGATTAGTTGGTGTGATTTCTCCAGCGCAGACACTCCATTGTTTCGCCCAGTGTGGTTATAATTTCTTTGTACTTGTTAGCAGTGTCATTCTGTGCTGAACTAAGTCATGCTAGCTCGCCTACTAGCTCATCCCGTATGACAGTGCTTCTCAAAGGTAAGGTAACTGAGTTACTAAATTACTTTCCAGGAATCCTGATGGGGAAATAACAGAAGAAAACAGTAAGGCTTGAATACAGAGGGTTGAAAACTGAGAGGCAGTGATTAATAGAGTGTCAATCTGGTGAGTCAAATTAACTGAATTAATGCAGATGAGAGGAGAAAATGATTAGAGGACCTGTAGAGAAATGACTAATTGCCAAAAGGAGTATAGGGTGTTACTGGAATCAAGGAGTTTATCTGACACTGGAAAAGAGTAAACTTCGGATCAACAGATACACAGATGTTTTTCATTACTTAATATTTAAATATGTTTAAATAAGTGCTGCCATTATTGTGTGAAGATTAAATAGTACTTATTGATTTTCAGGAAAAGCTTTGAAAAAACATTTTTATAGTTTTGAAGACAGTTTCACAGTTTGTGACAGTCCTACTGAATGACCCTGGAAGCATATTTTAGAGGGTCACCAAACACAATCACTATTGTTAGATGTACATAACACACTCTTTTACTATGAAAACAAGCCTCCAACCAGTACAGCACATAATTATATCTTATATACTGTAGCTATGAACGTAAAGGAAAGAAATGCATGAGGTCATATTTCCTTTCAATTTAAAGATGTACATCAGTCCAACTGTGTGTACGGTGTTCCATTTCCATTCACACATCCTCTTTGAATAACTTAATACCCTCCCTGAGTCTTTTGTCTCTTTCACTTTCTCAGTCCATTATGTTCCTTGTTGTAAGATAATGGCATGAAATTACATGAAGCCTCTAAAACTTCAATTTAAACACCAGTTTGAAACTACATCACTTTCTTTAACCTTAAAAAACTGTTTTTGTACTGTGGCGCTATTGGCAGGGAGGAGCTGTTTAAAACAAACATAAAACATAAAACCTGCTAACATCTAGTGTGGAAGTCAAGAACAATTGTAGGATCTTAGACATTTCACATTAGACATGTTTCTTTGGTGTCTCTTAACCAAAAGGTAATAAGAACTGATTAAACAATCAATGTTTGTCTTAGCTGTTGATCCTTTTTAATCTCAACAAGCTTGTGGCATTTCATTTAACTTTATATTGAAGATAAATTGCATATTAAACTTGAAGTTCTATGAAAGAACAGAAAAAGTATAGATTCTCTGGTCTGTGAAAGACAAGTGTTTTACAGTAATGTAACTGAAATAAGGCTATGTGAAGAAAATTTATTTTTTTGTGAACATGCCTTCTATAATTGACAGGATGTTGAGTTGAAAATCTGTCATGTACACCGTGAGAAAAAATAACATAGTGCTGCTGACCAGTCTGTTACCCCTGCTTCCCTCCTCCTGCCACACATGAGAGCAATCTGCTGAGCTTTTTGCTTGGCAGATAGCTTGCTGTGTGCACCTAATTTTTTGTGAGTTTTTTGCCTCACAAGGGTTTGAAGTGAAACTCAAACAGGTTTGATATTTTTTGCCTCAAGAGGCGAAAAACTCGCTGTGTGCTGAGGGCAAATATTCAACTGACCAATCAAAATACGTTTGTCATTCACATGATTTCAAGATGGCACGTCAGAAAAGATGAATGAAATGGAGACAGACATGGATATTGAGGAAATGCTGCTACTCCTTTTGTTGATGAGCCATCGCCGCCATTTTAAGGTTAGGAAAATCTGGGTATCCATCTATGTCTCTGTTTCATTGATTTTTCTGACATGAAAAAACAGGGCTGCCATCTCAGAATCATGTGAGTGGAAACCACACTTTGATTGGTCAGTTGAATATTTGGCCTCAGCACACAACTCACGTAGAGTCGAAAAATATCAAACCCGTCTGATTTTCACCCCTTCACCTGGTGAGACAGAAAAACTCACTCGCGCAGCGAGCTATCTGCTGAGCAAATATTCTACACACAATTAATCGCAACAGTAGCAGTTTGTCATCCAGTGGCCAGCTGCGGTCCCCCCGGTCTAAAAGTGGCGGGCAAACCCTGTCGGCTGATCCCATGTCGGGCGCCCCAGGTCCCCGGGTTCTCTGGGTTGTGGACCGGGCCCGCCCTGGTGTAGCCCGTGGACTTGCCCCATCAGCTTCCCAGGGCCCTGCATTGTAGCTGCTGGATGTTCCCCGGGGACTTCCCCTTATCCCTCCCTTTGGAGGTGGGATCGGCCCTACGACGGTCCACTTGGAATTCCTAGGCTCTGGGGCCCTCTAAGCGTCCATGTCCCCATCCTCTTTCATGACTGCGTCAGTTCCTGTAGGACGGATTGACGGCTCCTCACACCAGCTATCAAACGCTTGTATGGGGAAGCCTTATATGCACCAGCATGCTCACACACACACATAGGTGTGGGGACATCAGTGCTAACATATACATTCTTGCACTCTACCCATTTTTGTTTATTGTGGATGTGTAGTTCTTAGTTTATAGTATTTGATTTGTTTTGTTTATGTTGCTCCGTTTTATTGGTTGTTTGTTCTTCATCTTCTTTCTTTCTTCTTTCTTGTTTTTTTTTCGTTTCTCTGTCCATATGTCCATAACTTTAATAAATAAAACCCACAGCAATCTCTAATAAAGATTTTTCACACATATATATCAAGTGGAGTACTATTGCAAAAGCTGTAATGCTCTGCTTGAGAAAATAAATCTGTTGTGCTTATACTTGGTACTCAGATGCTATTTCTGAGAACCACACTGCCAGACAGGACATGTAAAAAAACAAAAAAACAAAAAGCAACAGTAAACAAAGCAACATTGGGCCGAGTACAGGTGAGCCAGGTGAAGAAACCCCATCATGGGAGTAATCTGCATTGGCAGCAACAGATGAACAGCAGTAGTCAAGGCACTGACCCAGGGCTCCCAGAGGAGGGAAGGCTGAGACCCCCACGCCCACCCAAGCACTACCTGGAGAGCACCTAGGTAGGCTCAGCCGACCACCACTCCCAAGGCTGAGGGCTCCCTCAGAGAAAATACTGGAAGGAAGATTAAAATAAGAAGCAACTTCCGCAACTGAGCAGTAGCGCTGATGAGTGTTAATTGGAAGCACTGGAGCTGCACCTGTCAGCTGCACCCTGCAGAGAGAGGTAGGAAGAGCAGAGACACATCCATACACACAGCACACAGCCACTGTCTCCTAACACATACTGCTTTTCACTAGGAAGTTTTTCCCCATTATGTTAGAAAATCTGCGGTCTGGACGTGCCATTGGTGGTGTGGAGTTATCACACTGTATTCTGAAAGACAGTATGAACAAAACACCCTACGTACACTGTCGGATAAAGTGACAGGCTGTTAAAGTTTTACAGGAATCTTTATATACACACAAAAATTTTGTCTCAAGTTCGGAAGATGGACAGTTGAGATGCACAGACAGCAATATAAAATTGGTATGAATGCACAGGGTGTAATAAAACCTGCAGGGCCTTCCAACAGTATACCTGTAGAACTTTTTAACATTTTGACATGAAAAAACTTACTTGAATTTCTTCCAAATAATTTTATGGAATAAACTAACACAATGCAGTATCTAACAATACAGAGAAGGAAAAAGAATGTGGATTTAAATTCCTTGTTTAACAACTGAAATTGGAAAAGCATAGCCTGCATGTGTTTCGCATGTTTTAATTTAAGACCCCTGGATAAACTCCATCACAGCCAGTTGTACAGGTTTGAGGAAGCTGCAGAGATCCACAGCTCAGATGGAATAGAACTTACAAAGAATGGTTGTGCGCTCACAAATCTAGTGTTTATGGAAGAGCTGTTGGAACAAAGACAAGTTTTGAAAGAATTAATAAGGACTTCTATTTTTTTTTTTTTTTTTTTCTCTTCTTAACGTGTCCTGTCTAGCAGTATGCTACTCAGAATTGGTGTCTGAGTACCAAGTACAAGCCCAACAGTTTTACTTTCCCAAGCAGAGTAGTACAGCTTCGCTGTAGTACGCCACTTGATGTATATGTATGAAAAATCTTTATTAGTGATTACTGTGGGTTCAATTTCCTGACGTCATGGACATTAAACTGAGACAAGAAGGGAGAAAGGAAGAAGGTGAAGAAAAGAAACCGGACCAACAGAGGGGCGAACCGATGACACACGACAGGGAGGTGAATAAAGAACACAAGAAAACATCCCAGTCCTCCACCTCTGCCGGACGGCAGAGAAACAGTAATACAAAAACAACAAAGTGTACAGAACCAAACCAATAGTTCGGATCTGGTAGAATAAACAAAGAATTACACATTCACTACACACAAGCATTGATTAATGAACATAATACAAAGGTTTCTGGTAAGCTCCTGTGAACAACTAACTAATGATGATAACCTCAGCTTAAGATATGTCCGTCCTCACCTATGTCCCCACACCTATGTGTGTGCGAGCATGCAGGTCGGAATAAGGTTTCCCCATGCAAGTGATTGATAGCTGGTGTAAGGAACCGTCAATCCGTCCTACAGGAATCGGCACAGACATGGAGGAGGCAAGAGAGGTATGCATCCAGCGTCCCACAGAGTACAGAGTCCACAGGCGGATCAGCGCAGGGTCGATCACCCGCCAAGAGGGGAACAGATGGAAGCCCCAGGGGAGCACCCACCAGCCGCGATGCTGGGGCCCGAGAGATCGCAGTGACGAGCCCACGGGCTCCGCCGGTAACCGGCTATGCCAGGGCGGGCCCGGACCAGGAACCGGAGGCCACGGGGACCAGGGGCACCCCACCCCCCAGCGGGGCCCCAACCAGTGACCAGCCGACAAGGGTCCCCCGCCGCCGCCGCAGGCAAGGAGGACCCGCAGCCAACCGACGGACAACACACGCCGCCGCCACCCCGGACCAGTTCCCACCGCCAACAACCCGGCCCGCCCCCACACATCCACACGCCAGGGAGCCACAGCGGATGTACGCCCTCCCCAGGCCGCGCCCAGCCGGCACCTGGACATCCAGATCTTCCAGCTCCAGGGTCCAGATCCCGCCCCCCGTGGGGCGCCAAGATCAGGGGCCCAGCCAATGCCGGACAGCCCCACCAGGCGAACAGACCAGCCAGCTGAAGTCCTGGAACCGGCAGGAGGATTGGGCGCCAGGCACGGTCCCCACCCATCCACCGGACGGCACCAACCTATTCTACAATCCCGGCACCCCCATAAGAGGTGCCCCAGTCAATCCAAGGAGGACATCGGCCCGAAGCAGCGGCCGCCCGACACACCGGACCACCCAGGACCCGCCCGACATGCACCAGGACCGAGCCGGGCCGCAACCGGGACCCCCAGCCCCAGGCATCGAGAGTCATCATCAACCAGCGGGCAGGAGCAACCATCACCGACGGGGAGTGACGGGGAGGGAAGAGGATGCATCAGGCCAGAGAGCAGCCAAACACCCAACCTGACAGGTAGACATAGACAGACAGAGACACTCATACGTACCCTCCCTTTCTTGTGTACACATTCTTACAAATACAGGACATACGAAAAAAGGACGCTATACCCTCATTCATACCCCCCATACGTACACTGTACTCCATACTCCCAGGCCCAGGGACAGACACCCCAGTAGAGAACCCTGCCCCTGCACCCAGGAGACAGACCCCTTTGCCCACCAGGACGGGGACAAGTAGACCGCCAAGGCCCCACACCGGCAAGAGCAGCCCACCAGCCCAGGACCCCGACCAGACGGCGTGATGTTCTATCCGGGCTCCGACCCCTGATGGTCCAACGAACAGGGGTGTGGAAGGACCCCCCAGCCTCTCTCCCCCAGCTCAATGTGGTGTTGTTGCGTGTTGTTCTAATGTGCACTTAAAACAGAGGGGGGGGACATGGGAATACTGCCAGGTACCCCCATCTCCCCCCCCCAGGCCCTCAGTGTCTAGATGCATTTAACCAGTGGGTGCCGGCACCACAGGCGAGGCCCCCACAACGGGGGGGCCTCGCCTGTGGCGCCACACCGCCAGGTCCCTACATGTGCGTTCCCTGTAAATGTTGCAAGTGTAGTGTCTAAATTGCTCAATAAAATCGGGACCCAGGCCGCCACCGGGTAGCGAAGACGGAAGCTCCATCCCGCACCCCTGTGACTTGCCCACGTCCCAAGGCCTTGTGAATGGTAGAATGAAGGAGCAGGTGGACAGAGGCATGGGGATGGGGAGAAAATAACTGGGGTGACCATTGCCATCCCCAGGGAGCCAGCTCCCCTGCTGACTCCAATAGGCACCCCCGTTCGGCCCGATCCACCAGGGGTGGGAGGCCCCAGCACGTCCAGTCGGGGCCCACGGCAGCGGTACCGCCGAGCCCCGCGGGGGCCCCGGCAATCCACCAGCCCCCATGCCAGGGGCATATCTAAATCCTCCCCAACATTCACACTGCTAACAAAACACATGTCACTAGACACCCAGGTTGAGTTTAGCCCCCCCTCACCCTCAACTCCCCCCCCCCTCCCGTCCCAAGCGCACCCCGTTAAAAAGAGCGCCTGTGCTAGATGGTAAAAAGCCTCCCCGCCAATAAGAGACGCCCCAGGCACCGCCAGCGTCCGAGGACCCCCGGGCCGAGGCCGGAACCCGGCGCACCACCGACTCGGGTACCCCGGACATGCCGCGCCAGGGCCGTGAGCAGACCGAAGTCCCGGGCGGCCAAGGACTTCTATTTAAAAGAGAAGTTTTTTTATTATTATTTTTTTAACCTGGATCTTACTTGAGCAAATTGTATGTTCAATTACTCACAAGTTTAGAGCCATGAAGGAGTCCTTCGGAAGAAATTTATATCTAGTCGCGATCAGCGTATATCCATATAATGGGAGTCAATCAGGGCAGGAGATTTGCTATAATAATGCATTATCTGCCTAAAAAAAACCTCCTTAATTTAGCAATGTTTTGTTATAAACAGGGTGGCTTGTCCATGATGGGCGATAGTGCATCGCCCTGCTTCAGTAACACGAAAAAAAAAGAGAGGAGAAAAAGAGTCTAATATTGCCGGTCAACTCTGTATATTATTGTCCAATCAACAGCCTGAATGTCACTTTCCAACCTAAAACCCCGCAGTCAGATTGAAAATCACCCCAGGCGCTCTCATAGAGTTACATTGTGAGATTATTTTTTTTAAAGTTTGGACCTTACAATGCATTTCAATGGGCACGGGAGTGCTTGCCCCAACGTGATTTCGTAATACGCAATGATGCGTGCTCGGAGACGTAAAGCCATAGATATGCGTGTCTCTGCCTACAGCACGCAACACGAGTATCGACAAACTACGGGAGTTGGAGACAAACTAAAGAGACACAAAATGCAGAAATAAAAAAAGAATAATTTTGTTATATCACTCAAAACAATACCGTTTGAGAGACAAACATAGCAGGAGAAGCTTGAGGTAAAATAGCTTGGACCTGATTATCAGTGACATATAAATACCAATAAGCAGTAAAATGAAAGTAAAAAGCGCTGCATTAATGTGGAATTATGCCTGTTGGGTCACTGTAGAGCTTGAGTACATTTCATAGTAAGGTACCGCTGCGTTAAAAATGTGCATTATTCAGTTTAAGTTATGTTTTCGGACTTAAATTAGTGCTAATAGTTAGCAGTAACTAATAGCACATAGCGGAAGTAGCTGTGTAGACGCGCAACTTCACAATAAGAGCATGTAGTCCTATTGTTTAGATTGAGAGTTTGTTTGCTGAGTGTTTACATTTTGGAAAAAAGGGAATTGTGACATTTTATTAGTAAGTCTATATTACATTTGATTTATTTAATATTTAACATAGCTGCTGATATCCAAATATTAAGTTTATTCATATGTTTTGGTTATTTCTACCTTGCATTTGTTCTTGTTTTTCATATGAGATCACACATATCATCTCCCTCCTCACATTTATATCACCCAAACCTGTATCAGCAGCTATGTGGAAATAATAAAGAACAATATAAATATAACAGTCTTTTCTCCACCATATTTTCTCATACTCTGAATGGCTTTAAGTGGAGCTCTGGCAGGTTCTCCTAGTGTTAACAGAGTGATCCCAGTCTGAACCAGAACCTCTATAGACAGCTCAGTGTTTCCTCCTCTACAGTAGCAGTTTGTGTTGCAGCAAAACTGTTAAAGGATCTGACTGAAATCATTCTGTTGTCGTAGGATAGTCCCATTTAGGGATGATCAGGGTATCCAACATAATTGAGAAACAGTCAGCTTTAAATGCAGAACATGTTAGCCAGTTAATTTGCCTTAGCAACTGGCTAAAAGATAAAACAATCTATTAATCGCTCCGATTAATAGATTGGATTTGTCCCAATTGGATTTGTCCCTTTACACCACAAATTGTTGTTTTTTTAGTCATATTTGGAATGTTAATTAGTCAGGATTAATTCACAGCTACTTTCAAGCTAATTAATTAGGTACTGTAAAAAAAAAAAATCGTTTGGCTGCTAACATTTAACCATCATAGGCATAGCCCCCCCTGGAGGAAATTCCACCAGCCGCCACCGGTTATAAATAGTCAGCAATATTCCCCTTTGAGTTCAAAACGTCTTGGAGGTGCTAAGGTTTTAGGTTCTGGGTGTTTTATAGGCTTTTAAATCAAACCAATTGCAATTTACAGGAACCTGGGATTTTAATGAAGTTACAGCCGTCTGCCTTCACAGCTGTAGTCTGCGTAGGTTGCAGAAAGGGAGCCTGTGGAAGCTGAACTTAGTCCAACTAGTCATTCAGTTAGTGCAATATGGAAAAACGCAAATTTGAACCATGTTGGTGTTTGCAGTACAAGTTCTGTCTAACCAAACACCATAGAAAACAGAGTGATTGATAATGATTAATAACTAAACATAGTTAAATGAAGGAGTTTTGGGGCAGAAAATGCCTTATTGCAGGCAGCAAATCTCCTTCCCTGATTGACTCACATTAAATAGATATACGCTGATCGCAACTGAATCCTGAAGGGCTCAGAGTAGCTCAACATTTTTCTGGGTGAGTAACTGAACACAATTATTTGCTAAAGAAAAAAAGTTATAGGTTGAAAAAACTTCTTTAAAGCTCTCCACAAGACAGAGGACATGGCAAATATAGAATCTACTCTTAGACTAAGATTTTATAGCCCCTTGTCTGTAATGGTAAATATCTCTGCGTGGAGGAATCTATAATTTTGTTTGAACAGACAATCCTCCACAAGGTGGTTGGTCTATCTTGACATGTCTAAAAAATTGTCTTACTTCTCAAAACGTATTTCTATCACTCCACTTTATTTGAAAGCATCACATGACAAGTGCATTCTGATCATACTGCTTTAAGCACATAAATTGTACATTTAAATGTGACTTTAGATATTCCCAAGAATCCTTATAAATTTTTCATTAAAAGCTTTTAGCTGCTTTTTAATAGTAAAAAGTAAATACCCAGTGTATTCATCCCAGCCCTGAAACAATGGCTGACCAGGGAGTAAAAAGTTGTATTCAGCAGAAATACTGAGGCTATAGGCCAACAGCTAATAGGCTTTACCATCCTTATCAGAAAAGCACACTCTCCCCTTCCAAACCACACACATACAGACACACAACTAACTGCATTGTCTATTTTCTTGCTTCCTTCCAGTCCCAGATGGCCTCTCCCCGTGCCTCCTTAGAGTTCAGAGCTTAACAATTTAAACCAGTTAAGTGCTATAGGGCTGCTGATAAGGAAGAAGATGAAGAAGTGAGAGGAAAGGTCTGTAGATTAACTAAAATCAAATTGAGGATTACCTCATAAATGTATAAGCTAGCCAGTTTTTGTGAGTGCATGGGTGAGCTACCATAAAGAACCTATAAAATATGCAAATAAAGCAGATGCATCTGAACCAGTGTAATGCATACAGCATTTATTCTTGATCTGTAATTTTTAGAGCTATTGAATTTGCCATATTACCTTTATTTGTTTTATTTATTGTTTTAAATGAGTACAGTTCACAGAAGAATTCATATAATTTGTATACAGTTCACTGTGCTTCCATTCTGTCTCATCTGAGATGTTTTCACTACTTTACTTGAATTCACCTTCCAGTAAATTGAATTTCCTAGATATATTCAAGAGGGAGCACAACCGTCTAAATAGGGTTTCAAGCTTGATGGTGTGTGTCAGAGTGGAAAACGAAGCCATGGGGTGAAAATAATTATTAGTAAATCTGCGAGGCAGGAAAGTGTTAGGTACATATCAGGATAAGAACATCTCTGCAGGATTGAATAGCTGAAGAATACAGTAGCCCTTATTCTACCCTTCTGATGTCTTCCGTCAACTAAAAGAGGTCTATTCCTCTGGACATTCTTTGCTATCGATCTGGGAAAAAAGAATTACATTTTAACATTGAAATAAGCAGAAATAGTCTAATAGGAGTTCACAGCTGAGAGCTATGAGGCTAATGCATTTAAAGAAGTTTGAATTTGAAAAAATTTTTTTGTATAAAAATGTATTTTCAAGACTGAAACTTAACAAAACCTGAGAAAGATATCATTCAGCAGACCTGACTTTTGCACAGAAACCCATAATTAACACCCTGCATATGGATGGAATGCCTCAAAAGGTAATTGCAAAAGAAGTTGGAGGTTCCCAAAGTGCTGTGTCAAACCACATGAAAAGAAATCTATGTGGAAGAGAAAAGTGTGGAAGAAAAAGGTTTACAAGCAGCAGGGATAACTGCGGCCTGGAGAGGATTGTCAGGAAAAGGCCATTCAAAAGTGCTGGGGACCTTGACAAGGAGTGGACTGAGGCTGGAGTTAGTGCATCAAGAGCCACCACACAGACGAATCCTAGACAGTGGCTTCAAACATTGTATTCCTCTTTTCAAGTCACTGCTGGTCTATTGCTCATTGGTCCAAAGTCTTTTTTTCTAATGAGAGCAAATCTTGCATATCATTTGGAAACCTAGGTCCCAGAGTCTGCAAGAAGAACTGAGAGGTACACAGTTCAGCATGCTTGAAGTCCAATCTCAAGGAAATTTCAATCAAACGCAACTGGACTTGGTAATTTGTCTTGGAAGACGTTTCACCTCTTATCCAAGAGGCTTCATCAGTTCATGCTCGCCGCTGACCAGGCTGGGACTGGTCCAACTAACTGGTGTGGAGACTCAGCTATTTAACCTCTTGAACAAGAATCATTATGTCATTGGATCCTTTGTGCTCCATGTCTTAACGACGGTCGTTGGCGTGCCGCCTATTGGTGGAGGTTAGGTTTCGGCTTCATTAGTGCCCTATTGTGTTATAACGACAGTCGTTGGAGTCACAGTTGTTTCTGTTATTAGAGGCTAATTTGTTTGAGTCTTCTAGGGAGGGATGAAAGTGCAGCATTGTAAATTGGAGATAGGTGATGTCTCAGGCCTCCTCCTCTGTTTAGCGATGGTTTCTCTACTTTTACATAGATGGCTTCTTTTACTCCTCTTTCAAACCATCTGTCCTCTCTGTCTAATATCTGGACATTGCTGTCCTCAAAGGAGTGAGCTTTCTCCTTGAGATGTAAATGAACAGCAGAGTCCATGCCTGAGGAGTTAGCTCTCCTGTGTTGGGCCATGCGTTTGTACAGTGGTTGTTTGGTTTCACCAATGTAGAGGTCCTTGCATTCTTCATTGCATTGGATTGCATACACCAGGTTGCTTTTGTGTGTGTGTGGTGTTCTGTCCTTGGGATGTACAAGTCTCTGTCTGAGTGTGTTGCTGGGTTTGAAATACACAGGGATACTGTGTTTGTTAAAAATCCTCCTGAGTTTTTCAAAAATCCCAGACACATATGGAATGACTACATTGTTTCGTTTGTTTTCTTTCTCTTTTTCAACCACTTTGTTGGCTTTCCTTCTGGAATTAGCTTCAGTTTTCACAAAAGTCCAGCTGGGGTAACCACGATTGAGATAACCATGACCTGGATGAATGAGAATATTCACAGGCTTGAAGTCCAATGTGTTTCCAAGTTTCCACAGTCCACAATGTTGATAAGGGGACCAATGTTCTCTGCTGTTGCTGGTCCACTGTGCTTTATTAAGTCCAGAGTTCATGTAGCCATCCTCCAGGACATTTTGAGCACTTCATGCTTCCTTTCACAAACCAGCTTTATGTAGATGCTGACTTCATTTTCCAGCAGGACTTGGTACCTGCCCACACTGCCAAAAGTACCAATGACCATGGGATTACTGGGCTTGATTGACCAGCAAATTTGCCTGACCTGAACCCCAGAGAGAATCTACAGGATATTGCCAAGAGAAAGATGAGAGATATGAGACTGAGCAATGCAGAAGAGCTACAGTAAAGGCCGCTACTGAAGTATCCTGGTCTTCCATAACACCTCAGCAGTGCCACAGGCTGATGGCATCCATGCCATGGCGCATTAAAGAGGTAATTAATGCAAGAGGCCAAAAGCAAGTACTGAGTACACATGCATGATTATACTTTTCAGATGTCAGACACCAGTCTATTGAAAATGGTTGGTTCATTCATTTCTCATAATATTCAGATTTTGTCAGATTTTGAATTTGGGGTTTTGATAAACTGTAAGCCATAATTGTCAAAATTATAGCAAATGCACACTTGAAATATCTTGCTTTGAATGTAAGGAGTCCATCTATAGATTCACTTATAGTTTCACAATTCAAGTTGAATTATTGAAATCAATTAACTTTTGCACAGTATTCTAATGTTTTGAGTTTTACCTGTCTGTTGTTTGCAGCACCATATTCTGAGGTTTGTTTTTTCCAGATGGAACTGAGGATTTTATGAACAGTTACTACCCCCAGTTAGCTGTGGTCCAAAACTTTAAGATGTTTGCTAGAAAGCTAAAGAAAATTAGTTTTAAGTCTGCATTTGAAAATATTGTGCAAATTCACTTTTGACTGAGAAGCAGTTTGTTAATGCAAAGAGGGCAGCCTCAAAAAGTTTGTGGGTCAAAACAGTGGGTGGAGCATCGCACAAAAATCTACTTGAAAATTAGGGCCTGAAACCCACGCAAACCGCACAACCTTGCATAAACAAGCTGAGGCTGATCTATCAACATGGCGCAGAGAGCATTGCACTTGTTAAACCCGCAGCAAGACGCACACAGTCCATTTAGCGCTTTTGCCCTTGATGAATATGCAATCTGGGCATTTCTCTAAGCAGACGCAAAATAATGGGAGGAGAATAGGCAAATAAGTAGGCGTTCCAGGCGCAGTGGTATTTACCAAGCATAACAATATTTGCACCAGCTATTTTAGCGTCTATTTGTAGCACTTCTGAAAAGCATGTCTTAATTTTGGGCTACCACATTGAATGTGACAAATGAAAAATGTAATTCACACACAATATAACCTAAGAGTAATTAACACTCTAATGGCCATAAACCTAACAGTTATGTAAATATTTACCCGTTTTGCCCCCAAAGACGTATCATAACTCACTGTGCCCTCATCACTCACTTACTATCCGCGCTGAGCGCACAGTGAGTAATAGATCCTCAATAGTTTCTCCTGTAGTTGTTAACCTTCTTGGAGTCCAGTTAATAAAATGTAGTAATCATATACAATACCATAATGATAATTGGCGTGATATATGACATTTTACAAAAATAATTCAGACATGTTGCAGTTTTAATCAGTGTAACCCTGTAATACGATATGTGCATGGAGCAGAGAGCAGCGCATGTACACCACATGAATTACATTTATTACTCACAAACGAAAAACAGAATTCACAACATTCTAGCATAATAGTAATTCATTCTGAAAGAGCCAAGAATTGATACATATTTCGCCCCCACCCCACTCCTCCTTTTTTTGTGCCAAAGATGCACCATGAAGAATCCATGCACATTATTCCTTCTGTCTCTAGCCGTGGTGCAACTCACAATAGCGGCCGCAAACTCCTCATTTGAATAGCGCTACTTGCGCCTAATATGAATTGCTCACGCAATCTTAATAAATCACCCACAAATTAAGGACAACCCACTCGTGGAATTTTTTTAGCGCCGCACACAATTTTGCGGTCATTATCAGGAATCTTGATAAATCAGGCCCATAGAGTTTAGTGCAAAACAAACTTCAATAGTAACTGCATTCAAATAGGATGATACATCTTGGCTTTGATTGAAAGTATGTAACACACTGCCAACTGGATGTAAAACCGCAAAGGGGTGAAATAAACATTGGGACCCCCAAAAACAGCCCCCCCACCCCCCAGCGCTAAATTGCTCAAGGCTGTGGGTCTGTATTTTTATGTTGAAGAGGTTTAAAGTTAACATTTTAACATATCAGTGATTTACTGAAAGCACTGCTTGATTTTTAAAAGTGTTGTTTATTGAATACCCACACACAACATGAAACTTCTAGGAATAAGGCGACAACCTTGGTTCATCAGAGAATTTTTAACAGATTACTGGTTCTTTCAGTGGATCTCTTAGCAGATTGATTTCCAGACTGCAAAAGTAATAATGATATAGGTACTTTTGTCTAACTCTGAAAGTGGTTCAAGCCTGGTCACCATGAGTTCATTTAAGGGTGTTTTTAGCAGTCACTAGTCTGAAAGGCCCTGCAGACTGTTTGTGCGGTCAGTGAGTTTAATATTAAACTAGCTCAACGCGCATGACTGAGTTTCATATTTATTTTAATGCCTTCTGCATGAATAAAAAACAAGGAAAAGAAGGTAATGCATTTAAGAACTGAGTATATGAGTGCTACATGAGGTTGTCTTAACTGGGATTTTCTTGACAGAAAAGTTAGTTTTAAACTGGAACTTTCTTCTTTTTGACAAAAGTGGGGTTAAACATTTCAGTCACACACCTTGTATTACCTCTGTAAACCCACTGTTTGTTGTTAATTGGAATTTTATCACTGTGCTTTGTTTTTGTTCCCTACTTTGATCAGTCAGAAACTCAACAGTCTTTTCCCCACACTGAATGACGCAACTATGAAGGTCTTTCAAAACATCTACACTTGTAGTTTGGGTCCACACGCTTGTATTTTAAATCCGCACTTATACAACAAATTGTTTTACTAGCATCAAATGGTAAAAAAATAAATGTAAAATCAACTTGATCATGTGTCTAAAATATTTCACAGGTGAAAAAATAATGTCCCCTTCAGATTCAGATCAAGTTCGACCCCCCCCCCCCGCACCCCGACACACACACTTACCAGGCAAAAAAAAAGAAGAAAAACTTAATCTGCTACTACTTTGCAAAAGGTAAAAATCACTGATAAAACAAAGACTGACTAGATGGTTAATGTTTCTTGAGTTATATAATACGTTACTTTAAGGGGTTTGTTTACCGTTGAAATCAAACGTTTTTCACAAGAAGGGGCTGCATGGACTATTTAATATCTCTTGTTGTGACGTTTTGCCAAGGTAACCTGCTCTGGTAACAAAACCTGCTGCTCAGTCAGCCGCAGCTGTTGAGGAAAGTGAGATGATCGTTTAACGTAATGCTATGGTGTCATTTCAGAAAGCAGGTGCACCTCTTACCACTTGTGTGTGTCCTGAAGATAATGCAAAATTTTGTTTCAAAGTATCAAGTCCACAAATGGTTTCCCAAATCACTTTTATTGTAAGAAATATTATTTCCATTCACTCTGATCATTAAATGTGTATCAAGCAAGTAAGTCTATCCTAAATAGTTTTTATGATTATCCACCATTCACTCTGTATCAAGCAAGACAGACATGCAAGGAACTATTTAAAATTAAATGTAACATTGCAGTTGATCATGAAATTAATAGAGGTACTGGTATAGTGGCTTTTGAAGGACAGAGATTTCACGTTTGTGGACCCTGACCACTGCTGGTTGGGATGCTGTGGGACAACAAATGTTGCTCCATTCTGGTCTCTCCTGGACTGACAGAGCCCAATAAGCCAGCAGGCTGAATATTTGGGAATCATCACTAATTAATCATTCTAAAAACACAATGGAGTCTCTGTCAGGAGAGAGTGAGAAATTATGTTTTCTCACTTTGGTTGCAGCCATAGACTGTAAATACAATAGACAAACCCTCGCTGATGTCACCTGTAGGTTTCTGAACAGCAAAAATGAGGCCAACTGGGCGGTTCCCGCCGCCGCCATCTTGTCCGCGTCACTCGCCTCGTCACTCTCAGAAACTCCAAAAATGGGCAAAGAGGGGGAGCTGAGAGTGGCGCTGTGAGGCTGAGGATGGAGGGTTAACGCTCCGAGCCGACATAGCTAGAAGCTAGTCTGGAGCTAACTGAAGCAAACGTAGTTTGCAGCTGGTTTCAGCCAGAGGACTGCGGTTAAGAGACTTTTACCCCGTTTTTCAACAACGATCACCTTAGACCCAGAAACATCTCGAGTAGAGAAAACATATCGATATAATAAGACCAAAATGGGTCGGGTCAATACTGCTTAATATGGTGTTATTTCCATTACCATCGGTGGAGGGTGAGGACATAGACGGGCTCATCTTAACAACACATTCAGCAAAAAGCAATCACAAAGTCATCAGGAAAACTCAGATCATCTAAAAAAAATAAAAGGCTTTTGACTCATCTCACATCTCAGACATCCATTAATTCATGCCTCCAGTTGTGTTCCTCACACCAGTACTGATCTAACCAGCGATCATCCAGTCTGTCTAGAGTCCAACTCTGTAGTCTCCCGGCCTGATCTAGCCGTCTCCTGCTCTGGATGCTGCAGTTTATCGGTCTTGTAACTTGCTGCTCAGCTGCTACCCGACCCATCGGCTACTCCAACTCGTGTGTAGAAAGAAATAAAAGCTCCGAACAGAACAGCATTCCTCCCGGCCACCTGACAGAACCCCCCCAAGCTGGTTAAGCATCAGGGGGTATGAAGCCTCCCCCCCAAAGCAGAAACTTCTTGGACGGTCTGTTACTGTGATCAACACCACAGAAAGCCGTCTTTGTCCAATAATTGCAGATTAACTTCCAAAACCGAATAAAAACTGCAGAGGCAACTGATAGCGGAGTTCAGAAACACTGAAGTCTTTACATTAGTCCCAGGCTGTGAAGAGTTTCCCCGCAAACAGAGGGGGACAGCAGACTACAGAGCAAGCTATTAGCTACAGTTAGCTACAGTTAGCCACCATTAGCCACCAGCGTTAGCCTAGACTGACCTGTCAATCAAAATGACACGCCCCTAATTATTCATAATTTCAAGATTAAATTACAAATAAACGAAGAAAGTAGAAAAAAATTCACCCCCTCAGAGTTGTCATGATGGTAAACCTGAACTATCTAACCTAAAATGGTTTTTTGAACCAGGCTGTAAACATGTTTATTTTTGCTGTAAAGTTGGCCTTTTTAACATGGGAGTCAATGGGAAATTGCTCCTTTTTGGAGCCAGCCACCAGTGGATGAGGGCTGAACTTCAATTTTTGTCACTTCTGCATTGGCTTCACATTCTGCGGGCAGAGTCTGCCCCTTGGTTGCAGCGCAGCATTGAGTCTGTTGATTTTGATGCTGTAACTTTTGTTTTTGCTGGACCAGAAGCACGATCTGCTGCGCTCTCAGGCTCAAAGAGCTGGAAAAAAGAGCCTTGATCCACTGCCAAAATTACCATCGTTCAGCCGAGATAAAAGCAAACAAGACTTTAGATTGATCGAAACAATTTTTTAAATACTAAATAACTCAGCGGATGTAGAATGTAATTACAACATGTCCTGTCATTCACAAGTTTATGCTTCGCAGCCAGCAACTTAACACCCAGACGGAGACATTTTTTGTTTCTAATATTCAGTTTCTTTCTCTCCGTTTCCATTGATTTTTCATTATTGCAAAGCAGTTACCGACCTGGACAGCAGGGGATGCTAACTTTTAATGGCTGGTCTGCCTACTATTGCAATAAAGTTTCAGGGTAAATAGTTTTTTCATTCACCTTGTGAACGCATTACTCACTCAACGAGCAAAAGACGACAGAAAGTATTGGCTATGTATTTTAAAACTGATTCAGAATTCGTGGGGATTGGCTGAGTCTGCATTAATATTTCCGATTGCAACATCATGAATTCCTGAAACGACTGCTTATTGAGCAAAACACAAAATCCTGCTGTTTCACTCCACCTACTTCTGAGCTGAACTGGAACTCTGTGAAAAAGGAGAGTGGAATTGCTATTTATTTTTTTCACAGAAACTCAGGCAGCATTCATTCATACATATTAAATCAAAGAATACACTAGAATCAACAGAAGAATGTCCTCATGATAGAAAAAACGAAGTCCACAACTAAACCTTACAGAAAACGTATAGAGTGCTGTGGACAAAAGATTTCCTTACACTTTACCTGAACTTTTGCTGGGTAGAGGCCTGCAAAAATTGTCAAGTCACAATGTTGCATTTGCACTACTCAATGCTGAAACGGAATAAAAATAAAAATCATTGATATAAAAAATAAAACTTTGTTTTTTTATTCGGTTAAACCGTACAAGAGGAGAAACAGAGCCGTCCTACTTCCCTGTCATAATAATTATAACAATAAATCCAGGATACAAGTTAAATTTAAGGACAAATTAATACTATACAACACCAACGGTAACGTTTCACTACATAGGTCTATCACAGATGTTGGCTCGCAGCCGATGTGGAGATAACCTGCAAGTTTACAGGTCATTTGATCTAGTATGGTGCGGCAGCAGAATCTCATGGGAAATTTTGTAAGCTGAATAAAATTACTATTTGTGTTCTTATAAAGTGTGCAAGTGTAAATATGTGCACAAATCTACTCTACACATACATTGTAGTTGCTTTTAGTTTAATTTTAAACCTGATTTGTGATATTTCTAATATAATGTAAGCACCATGAGTGAGAACTAAATCAGCCCAATGTATATTCATTGGGCCCTTTTATCAAAAATTGCATAAATATGCTACAAAAATGGTAAAAAAGTGGAATAATAATTATAATGTTAATTAGGTTAACCGTCTAATCAAAGTAGCTTGTTATATCAGGTCTAGGGCATTGCCTGGTGGGCCAAATTAAATAGCTTGGGGGACCAACTTTGACCCACCGGCCCCACTTTGGGCACCCCTGCTCTATATAGTCTCTATCAGAAAAAAGTTTTGACTCTTCAAAATTTTTATATTACTTTGAAACAAAATAAACTAGTACAAAAAATATAAGTTATAGATTTTAATGGTAAATATCCATTGTGAGATTTCAAAATATCTAATAACCATTTCTTTTTTCTTTCCATTTATTTCTTTCAGGATAGTGAATAGCAGTAGCTTAGGTTGAATAAAATCCTCATAGAGAAGGGCATTTTGGTGAGGTAAGGTGGCTTGGTCATTTGCCTTCAATGGCTGCAGGGCGCCTCATAGGTGGTGGTCCGAAAACATGTCTGACCAGTAGTACACCCTGAGGCAGATCCCGGAGAAGCCGGAGAGATTACATTTCACAGTTATCTTTGAAATGCCTTTGTGACCCCCTGGGAAAAGCTGGTGGAGGTGGCAAGTTGAGGGAGGTCTGCTTACTGTGTTTAGTAGAATAGTAGAGAATGGATGCCAGGGTGGAAAGATGTTGTCTGCGATAACGAGTTCTCCTTTAGAAAACTGGATGGATATATTTTAGCTGTTGACCAACCTTTATCAGTAACACTGAACAATTGATAGATATGCTAAGATCAGGCTCCACAAGTAGGTAATGATGACTCGATTTCCATTTTGACTTACTCATTCCATTCATTTATACAATAGATCTGAAGTAAAAAAAATAAATAAGAAAAAAAAAACTATGTACAGAGGTTTAAATAACTTTTTTTAGGTATCAGCTGATTAAGGAATAAAATCATTAATCGAAACAGTAAAGCTCAACATGCTATTTCCCCCCAAAGAAATCATACAGTAATTTCAGACGGAGCAAGTGAAGTAAAATGTATTTCTTGTTTTTCAGCATTCAGGGAAACTCATATATTCTCCTTTAAACTTGAGTGCAGAAAATAACAACCCTGCCCTTGACAAAAACAATAACATAATAATAAAAAAGTTATGAAAGTAAATTATTTATTCATCTGCAACAGCAACCCTGCCTGTGAATCTAGCCCCTCTACAGCTGTCCAGTCAGAGATAGGGTAACAGGGATGACCCTGTCTGCTTTGTCCACCCAGAAAGTGTGAGGTGTTCCAAAAGGTTGTCCTCTGCTGCATGAGGCAGTGCATATCAAACATTTGCTAACGTGCAGGTGTTTTAATTTTTTTTTTAAATAGACGTAATCACCTTTGCTCCAAACACCAGATAGACATGGAGATATTTGTTGTGGCCTTTTCAGGTTGACCAACCATTGTTCTTATTTAGCACTCAAATATGGTTTAAATTTGTATTTTAAACAAATATTTGTCATTGTCATGGGGTTTAGCTGAATGGAACAAATCCTGGAGCAAACTGAGAATCAGAGGACAGCTCGGTACAATGTACCTACAAGCAGGCATTGCTGGGGAGTCCAGCTGGTCTGTTAAAGCCTTAGCGATGACTTTCTTACAATTGCAGCAGCTTTTCAAACACAGTTGTGGGGCACATTTGTTGATCTGTAGTAAGGAGTTATAACTGGGGGGCTGCTGGTGTGAACATTTGCTTCATCCGTCTCGACACTTTGCCTACTGGTGTTCAGAGGCTGCCTGTGTACGGCAGTCTTGCTTCTTTCGGTATGTCCTCAGCTGTGGCTACTTTGTACTCTAGCAGTCACCAGTGTATGAATGTCTGTGTGAATGGGTAAATGACTGAATTTAGTGTATAGCGCTTTGGGGTCCTCAGAACTAGATAAAGCACTATAAAAGTACAGGCCATTTACCATTAAACATTAAAAGACCTTTTGATTTTTCCCATAATGCTGATTTTCAGACAGTTTAGGAAAAAAATACAAAGCATGTCTTACATTAGAACAAAAAAAAATTCTGTGTACCCTCTTTTTGTGTAAATATCTCATGTTACAACATGAAAACATGTGGTGTATATTCAGCTACGGCGTATGTACAAAATGTATTTCCTATTAAAATTTAGCGTGTGTTGGATCTGAGCCATGACTATATTGTATCAAAAAAGAGGTCTATGAACATGATCCCAGCATTCCAATGGCGCAGCGCCACACGCGTCGTCTCTCATTGGACGACCAATGGAAGGGCTGTCTCTATCTCTCTCTACCCTCTCAACCAGGTGAGCTTTAGGATACCTGTCATGCATATTGGCAGGAGCGGCAATCCATCAAACCTGCTGCAGCTCTCTGGCACTGTGAATGGATGTCAGCACCGAAGCGGGCGGCTTAAATTCCCAAACACAGCCGAGCACTTCCTGTTTCAGTTCGCTTCTACAAGTTTGCAGGTTCTTCCAGAACATCAAGAAGAGACTCCTTTTGTCCAAACACGAGCTTGAATTTGCCTTTTTTGCAACCAAGTTCTCCTTCAGCTTCGACCGGCCATCGAAGCTGTTCTGCCTTTATTTTATCGTATTTTTCTATTCTTCCCCTCCTCCCCTTTTGCACGTCTAAGGAGCAAACTCCTTTCTCTCCTAGCATTTTTCCGCTGCAATCAAAAGGACTTTTTCTTGTGCACCTGCAATTCGCCCATCCACATCGCAAAGTGAGAATTTTCCAATTTCCTGGGTGGAGCCAGATAAGATACTTTAAAAATTATTTTATGTATGCATGTTTCTTAATTTGGAATGAATCAGATCTGTGTTGAAATGTATTTGATTTGAACTTACAGCGTTGTGCTTTTACGGTTAACCTGTGAGCCTTGTGTTTGATTATGAAAGTTCCATATTTATGGTACTGTTCGTCCTTTATTAATAAGCAGAGTTATCTGAATGAAGAAGACTCTTTGATTCTTTAAGTTTAATCTAATGGTAGGGGTGTAGTTTTGTGGGTGGCCTAGGGTTCTCCATGCATGGAGTGCCTCCTTTGAGACACACAGCGCCGAATGCAGCCGTAATTCTTTTCTCCTGTGATTTCAAACCAGAGCCCTTTGTTAGTAGTAAACTAGCTCATTTATAAAAGCCACGCGGTCTCTTTGTTAAAGAAAGACCACGCGGTACCTCACCCAGCAATAAAGTAATAAAACCCCCATTCGGAAAGCTAGGAGTTCACGTCCGTGCATCGCTTCCACGCGTACAGCTATGTACGGACGTCATCGGGAAGCACCCCGTGATGTGTCTAAACGACGTCACCACTGGCCGGCATCTTGTTACGTAGTGTTAGCCTGTAGCATAGTTGTTAGCCTTAGCATAGCCGTTAGCCAAACCGTTCAGCGTAAGTAGTATTTTCTTTTGTTTTGGTGTTTTTTTAGAATAAATTAGTTAAATTAAATTAAACCTCTGGTTTCTTTTATTCTGAGTGTGTGTGTGAATCATTGCAAAAAATTAATTTCCTTCAGATAAGGTCTTTTGGTAAATCACAAGTAATTATTTATAAACCATAGGTTGATAACTTTCTGTTAATTAGATGTATATGTTTTCTGCAGGTTTTATAGAAAACTAGATGGTGCCTTGTTAATAATTTAAATTAATAATTTATGAATTGATTTAATATCCTTAGACTAACCAGATAGACCATAACTCTTCTTTATCAATTTTAATTGATCAGTTACACAACACTTGTATGTTGGGTTGTGACGTAGTGGTTAGCGCAGCCGGCCAAAGGAAAGAGGCCCTAGCTTTCAACGCAGTTGTCGTGAGTTCGGAGACAGACGGACGGACGGACAGACACTTTATAAATCCCAAAGGGAAATTTCCTTGCTGCAGCTTCACACAGTCACTGAAGTCCCAGCCGGACTAAATAAATAACTAATAAAATCAGGACAATCAATAAAAGCTAGTCAATAACAAGTTACCTCCTCAAACACAGGGTAGAACTATTGTACAAAGAAATGGCATCTCCTTGGTTTTATTCACAATCAGGAGGAGGTTATTCTCTTCGCACCAACCAACAAAGCCACCCACCAGGTCCCTGTACTCCCCCTCCTCCCCATCCCCACTAATACATCCAACCATAGCTAAGTTGTCTGAATGTTTGTGCAGGTGGCACAAGTTTGAACAGTGTTTAAAATCAGATGTGTACATGGTGATAAAACTGTCCCTTGGGAGCACCCATGTTACTAACCACCACATCCGACACAACACCCCCTATCCAGACAAACTGAGGTCTGCCAGATAGATAATCCTGGATACCCTTTCTGCACTATCCCCTTTCAGTTTTGTTTTTTTTGTTAGCTGGCATGTCTTATATTCAGGTGCAGTCAGTCGTCTGAAAATTTCCCCACCAGATAGAACTCCAAGAATCCTTTCTAGTTAGAGTGTTATAAAAATGAGTCATTTGCATAATGGTTCATTTAGTTTTGCAACACATCATCTTACATTGTGTTTTTATTTGTTTTTTGGCTTATTAAGATATTAGATGTGTGGATGGGTTGATGTTTAATAATTTGACGGTGATTTATTATAGCATACAGAGAATAAAATGTGGTTGTTGAGCTTAAATCAATGAGTAAAAGCATTTTGTGTACAATCAATTTTTTTAGTTTCAAATATCAAGATCACAACAAAGGAAGTTATGATCACTGTTCAGAGTACCACTGATTACTGATAATTAGACCGAAACTGAATGTGTTTGTTCCATGTCAGTTTTACTGTTTATCACGAACATTTTGCAACATAATCTGACAAGATTCAACATCATCAAGAGGAATACAAAGGTCTTCCTGTGATCTCAGGCTAATTACCCAGCAAATGATAACTGAAGAAAACCATTTTATGGTGGCTGTTTTTAAATTTGACCTTTTTTTTTGCCCGCGCTTTCTGTTTTGTAGGCTTGTCATTCGATTGTGAAGAAAAACCTTTAGATGACATAACCACTCCGGTCGATGTGCAAGACAAAAAGAGATCAGAATCAGGTCAAAAGTACAATGAAATCTTCCACACCACAGTATACTTTAAAATGATAAAATGTACTTAAGGAATAATTAAATCTTGTGAACCTGTTTCATTGAAGCCTTAAAATAAGAAGGCAATCAGTCAACTAGAAAAACTGGGCTCTCCTTCGATGAATTTAAAAAGTGAGAAAAACTACCTTGTATTCGGGATCAATTTGTAGCTCATTAAGAAACAGCTTGTAAATTGTATCCTAAATACAACTGAGCTTAAAAATGTACATGTGTATATTTGTGTCTTTTTGTGCAGAACACATACACACATGTGCGTGTTATGCTTGTGTGGACATTGTATTGACTTTAATTGAATTTACTATGCTTAACCCAGACATCTTTCCTAACCCTAACTGTTATCGATCTCTGCCTAACCCAAACCTTAACTAAAACTTAATTCACATCATATTTTTACCTAGATAGTTTAGGTCAATTGCTTGTTAAACATTTTGTGGACCAAGCAAAAATGTCCACACAACTACAATTGTCCACATAATGCTGGTGGGTTTCAAAAGGCTGAGCTGCACAATGAAATATGAAAAATATGCGCACACACTGTTGTTAATTCCGCATTGGCAGCATTGGAAAGAGAAAATATTGTGAGAATTAGTTACAGGAAAAAGAAAATGAGAAAAAAAACATTTTTTAGATAGTTGAAAGAAAATGATTGGGTTTCTCAGTGTTAATATTTGCAAAAGAGCAGCCTGTTACAGATCTAGTTCTGCCTGAGGAAGACTGATATACTGCAGTGAAGGCAGATAATCCTTAGCTGTTGGCATTCTTCTATGCATTTCGCAGCACCAAAGCTGGGGAAACGAAGAACTTTGAAATGTTAACTTTCCACTCATGCCAAGAGCATTTTACACACACACAGCTGCTGAGACGAGCTTGTGATTCAGGATGAAGTGTCAATGTTCATTCTCTAACACAAAAAGCTATCTTTGTTTTCCTCAATTCTAGTCTTTGCCTTTCATTTGACAACAGTTGATGAGGCTGACAAGCTATTATTGTAAAAGATTCAATTTAGATATTTGGTTAGCTTGTTCTATGACAATTTTCTATGACAGCATATTGGTTGGAAAAGCATTTTGCTCAACTGAGAATCAGAATCAGAAAGATTTTGTTGCCAAGTTTATTTGCATAAATAAGGTATTTGACTTCAAATTTTAAATGCTGACACCCTAAAAACATTGAATATACATAAACAAAAATTAGGAGACATAAAAGAAAAAAAGAGGATATTACATACATATACAAATATGCACACTCACTATTTTTTGTTAGGAATAGTGCACATATGCTGATATTGTTTCACAGCAGAGTAGCTGACAACTCATGCTATAAGGTGTTCATTCCATTCATCAGAGAGACAGCCTGGGAGAAGAAACTGTTTAAATGACTGTATTGTGCTACTTATTTGATATTAAATGTCCATAATTTATTTATCTGCTGTTTCAGGTGAATTTCTATTAGTATATACGTCTCAAAACGAGATCAAAAATACATTTTGGCTGGAAATAACAATGTTGGACTTGGTTAGATGGACAGTTTTTGCAGTGCACAGACTGGATGATCACAGTTGGATTAGTACTGATTTTGAGGAACAAAGATCAGGAGATGGAGGCATGAAAGGATATATCTCAGAGATGTGAGGTGAGTCAAAATTCTTTTTACTTTGAGAGGATGTGTGTTTTCATGATGACTTCGTGACTGCTTTTTGGAGCTTTTGTTAAGCTTAGCCTGACCATATCCTTGCCCACTACTGTTCTTCTGAGATTGTAATTGAAAAATAATTTTCTAGGCCGTGCTGTACCGACCCGTTCGGGACTAACCCGACTCTAGTGGGAAAAACCGCATTATGTGCTTGTCCAAACAAATCTTGACTCCACGTCTAATGACCCATACTTGCAAATGAACTGTACTTGAGTTTATTTTAAGCGAGCCAAATCTTGCAGGTGTGAAGCACCCCTAAGCTCTGATAGGGAAAAATATCCAACAAACTAACTTCAGTGAAAACAATGGAGGGAAAAACATAAAAAATAAGGGCAATTAAGATGTAAATTGACACTTTTGTGTTGAAGCTCCCCTTGTTGTTTGAACCTTACAGTATAAGTAGAATTCTGGTTGTTTTAAAATGGCTTTATTTGGTGCTGCATACTGTGGTCACAATAGATTTTATGCCCGCATAAATGTAAATATAGTTTTGAAATTATAAGTATTATTTAAATTTAATAATTCAGTATAAATATTGTTATATTACTTTGTATAAATTTATTTTCTCTTTGAACTACCCTTTGAACTTGGGTAGTACGAACCGACAGGTCGAAGAAGGTAACAGTGAACTTTAACCAATTGTCAATCTATTCACCTACACTACTAAAATGATGGCAAGCTGTTAAGCAAGCGGTGCTTCTGCATCCACAAGCCTCCGGCTACTAAAGGAAAGCACAGATCAAGGACAGAAAATTGGAAAGATGGGAGAGGTAACTAAAACTGAGAAATGTGCCTGAAGCAGCTGGCAGGGGATGGAGGCCATATATAAACATTAGGGCCTTCGGGTTGATGTGTGTATAGGTCAAACTCATGAAAATGCAAGTGGTGCTAAAGTTTCAGAATAATATTCTTAAAAACAGCAGTGAGGTTAAAGACAGCAAGAAGGTAAGTGTTATCTTTAGGAAGGAGAAGCATGAGATTCTGTGAAACAAGAACATGTTGGTGTAGGAAGAAACAGACTCATTTAGGCTGTAGGATTGCTTAAATGTTGATAGTAATGAGGAAATATAAACTACACATCTCTTTAAAGGTCTTTCTCCTTTATTACTCTACTGCCATACTATGTTTTACACATATTGTTCTCTAGATCTCTTCAAAATGTCCCTGTCAATCCATAGGTCTAGTCAAAACAACTTCCCATTTCACACAGGTGGTCTCCAAAGGTCCCAAAGTATGAGAAGCAATGTAGATGTCCAGTACATGTTTTTTGAATGATCATATTGCTGTTTAATTTAAAACCTACATAACTCTATTATATGGAACAATGAATGTGAACCTTTCCTTTCTGAGCTTCAGACCTTGCCATATCTCTCTCTCTCTCTCTCTCTCTCTCTCTCTCTCTCTCTCTCTCTCTCTCTCTCTCTCTCTCTCTCTCTCTCAGAAGGCTTGGAAGATGAAGGTTGTAATAGATAATAGGAGCACATGGGGCAGTGACCCCAAACTGAAGGAATGGCTCCAGCAGAACCTCAGACATCTCAGTCCAGAAAAGTGCAGTACTTGGAACAGCAAAGGTACTGCGCAGGACCCTCAAGCTGCCAGGCCTCTGGTATAAGACCCGAGCTGGGAATGGATGGGAAAAAACACGGTGGGCAAGAGGGGAATTTATTTTTATTTATATAATGAAGCAGCTCGCGTGTATTTGCAATTAATTAAAGCCATCATTGAGACAATTGGAAGTTGGTCATGAAACTTGAGCAGAAAGCAAAGAAACAGGATTAAATCAGTGTAAGAAAGAAGAAGAGAGCAGGAAAAAGAGAAAAGGCCAGGTTCATGTCTGAGACCATAGGAACTTAGAAGCCCTATTGCTTCATATTATGTGCTCTTAATGGATGTAAGCTTTATTCCCTGGACTAGTGATCTGAAGTTACTTCAATCAGCAGCTGACTGTTATGTTTTTATATTTTAATATTGTGGATTGATAGCGTTGTTTTGCTTAATTAAAGCATAGTAAGTATAGTCCAGTGTCTTTCATATGTTTAAGGGTGATCAGAATTCAAAAATTCAGATGCCGCACCATTTAAAGAAACAATGTTTTGCACATCAATCTTCTGGGCTAAGCATCTGATCCTCAACCCTAATCTCCCCTCTGCATCTCACAAATAGCTCTAATGTAAATTCAAATCATACAAACAGTAATGTCTGAAAAAAACAACCATATGTTTGTGAGATTCTAGCTGGTGTTTTTATCCTGAATAATTATTCCAAAAATATATTTGATTTATGACCCTTTCACAAATTGACCTCATTTACCCTTTCTGTCTTACTTTATGTGGAGAAACAATCAGCAATATGTAAAAGTAATTATAGTATCGACTTTACATAATCTGACCAAAATAGAAATGAATAATCAACCCCATTAGTGAAATTACTATTCCCCAATAGACTGTAACACTCAAAAATTGTCAAATTTATGATTTTTAATCTACGTCAAAGCTGTATATTTTATAAGGGAAACATATGCATAAAGGCAGGCAGCAGGAAATGCTCTCATCTTTTAGCTAATGAGTAATGAATACATGAAAGAAGCAGCAGGAGAAGCAGCTGACAGCCAGAGAGGACATACATCTTTAATGAGCGTTGTTTGTGTAAGAGTTGGTATCTGTGCCCTTAGAGCTGTACTTAGTGACCCGTTATGTAACTTATACTTTGGTTGTGGATTCTGATCCTATGAAGTAGGTTTTTTGCTTGATTTTTTTTTTCTTTCACTTGCTTGCTTTGGATGCTCAACATATGCAGTGGAGTTACTTCAGCAATACCAAGCCTTTGGGCTACGTTTAAAAATGAGTTTATTTAGGCATCTCAGAAAGTTGTTTATTGACTGCTTATATATAAACTTATACATAAATTGCTTATATATAAACTCATTACATATATAAACTTGTCATAAAATGTTATTTTCATAAAATGTTACACGTTATGTAATTCTCATAACTATGCAGATGACACTCACTTTTACATTACAGTGTCACCAGGTGACTATGAACTCATCAAAACCCCAAGTCAATGCATTGAGCAAATAAATGGATGGATGCGCCATTTTCTCCAGGTGAATAAACACAAAACTGAAGTAATTATCTTTAGACCTGACGAGGAACAATTAAGAATTAACACATATCTTCAGTTAATACAGCAGGAAACAACTGATTAGGCCCAAAATCTAGGTGTAGTAATGGACTCAGACCTGAATATCCAGGGTAACATAAAAGCCATCACAAGGTCAGCCTTCTATTACCTGAAGATGTCTAGAATTAAAGTGCAACTCACTCCAAAACTCTATATCTCCATACATGATTGTCTAATAGTACTGTGTACATGTATGGTCATTATTTTTGGTATTTTAGTATATTTGAGTAAAAAATATTCATTTTGAACTAAAAACTGTTAGTGGAGTGCCATCTCGTGGTTAAAACTTTACACTGCACTGCACTGGAATATGAATCAGGGTTTGCTATCGGCTCAGTCTGAATTTCTGACGTCGGCTAGGATTTCGTCCTGCCGCTGTGGAGTATAAAACATGCTCGGTCTCAGCCAAACCTTCGCAGTGAGTTTGCAACTCAAGAGCAACAAGCTCAAAATGATACGGCTTAGGGGAACTCGGCTGCACAGAACTGTCCCCCGTTTAGTCTATTCCCTCTGAACGAGTTGAAGAGAAATATTTAACCTCATAATTGCCCCCTTCTGAGGCAATGGGGCTTATATTGTTATTGCCTTGCATCTTTCTGGCTGTCTGTGTGTGTGTGTATCACTGTAAAAGCTGCAGACAGTCATGTCAGTTCAAAGCACAGACCACGCCCAGCCCTCTCCCTCCATATTATAAAAGGGCAATGTCTCATTTAAATTCACTTTTCAAACTGAAAATATGGGAAGATTTTGAATCTGATGGGGGGTGAGTTGCACTTTAAAGAACTAATATTCCAATGGGACATAAAAAAAACTCATCCATGTGTTTATTTTTAGTCTGGTTTATAACTGCTATAGCTTCCTCACAGGTCTGCCCAAAAAAGTTAATCCAACTGCTGCAACTAATCCAGAACGCTGCTGCTCACGACCTCACTAGAACCAGGAAAGCAGAACATATCACCCCAGTCCTCGAAGTCCTTACAATTGTTAAGAGTTTGAGGTGTTTGTCTGTGTCCTGATGTTCTCCAACATTATGGAGAATTCCACAAGAGGTCCCAGTTGAGCTGAGGAGCTGTCCATCAAACAGGGTCAGAGCCTACCGGCTGCACCTGCAAGGTGCAACTTTTTGAGCTCATTAACTGTGGAGCCTATTAGAAGCTAACAGCCAGACATGCGTTGCCTGAGTTCTAAAGCCACATGGTAAACATAAAGTCTTCTGTGTTTCCACCTGCTATCTCCTACGTTAATTCCTTGCCAACTGCTTGTTAACTCTGTGTTTTTCTTTGATCCTTGTTGAAAGAATCTTCTTGTGACCTGCTACCCAGCTTCTCAGTGAGCCTTGGGATTCATCCATGTCTGGTTGCCTTCAAGTTCCAAGTTTGTTTGTGTTCCGTCTCCATGCTCTACCTACTTGCCCTCTGTGCTCACTCCTAGATTCTACCTTCAGCATGTCGCCAGAAACTCAGCTGGAAGCTCTCGCAGACATCCCGGATTCGTAGCATTCCATCCCTGGTGTTCAGCCAACCAAGTAAGCCTCCCCTGAGTTCAGCCAATCACTCAATCTCCTTAAGGATTCCATCTCACCTCTGGATTCTTCTCTCTGCAGTTAATCTCATGTCCATTCCCCCCCAACAGTGTTCCCAGTTTTCACGTTCCTTGTTATTCTCACTTATGTTTTTTTGAATAAAGATTCTAAAATTTTAGAACTGGTTTACTAGTGTTGTTCTGCATGTGGGTTGGATTTAACCCAAACATGACAACAATGGCTCCCTGTAGCTCAGTGAATATGATTCCAAATACTTTTACTGGTCTATAAATCGTTGACTGGCTTAGCACCAAAGTATGTTGAAGATTTGTTATTACTATACCAACCACTCAGACCAATCGGTTTTTCAAACTCTTGTCTAGTAATCATCTCTAGAATCTGAACCAAACATGGAGAAGTAGCTTTCAGTTTCAATGGTCCTCTTATCTGGAACTGCAAATAATTCAATTCAATTCAGTTTATTTATATAGCAGGAATTCACAACAGATCATCTCAAGGCACTTTACATGAAAAGTAATTTCAATACAATTGTACAAACACTGTGATGGACTGGCGACCTGTCCAGGGTGTACCCCGCCTCTCGCCCGTTGAGCTGGAGATAGGCACCAGCCCCCCCCCGCGACCCCTTGAGGATTAAGCGGTTCAGAAAATGGATGGATGGATTGCACAAACATTCTAGTCAGTTAAAATATTTCTATTTAAGGAATCCGATCAGGTTGTGTTGAGTCATTGACGTGAGGTTGTGTCCTGACCATGCATACTCCAACCACAGCAATCCCTCAGTAATCCCTGATACTGAGCAAACATATAGCAACATTGGAGAGGAAGAACTCCCCTTTAACAGGAAGAAACCTCCAGCAGAACCTGGCTAAGTACAACCAGTCATCTACCCTCTGGGGGTTTGAGAAGACAGAGCAGAGACACAAAAACAACAAAGGGGAAGTAAGAGAACTTTCTCTATTAAAGAAAGTAAAAAGTTGATAACAGGACGTGGAGTATATTCCGTCACTCGGAGCATTATCCCAGCTGATGCTCCCCAATCAACAGGGATAGCTGAGTAGGATACCAGACCAGGTGGAGCTTCTATGGAGAGAAAAACACTAAGAGCAAACAAGATTAACATCTGAAATAACAGCAAAAAATACACGGGAGATAAGTAGATAAGTAGTAGTAGTAGAAACATATGGAACAATCAGGTCTCTGATGTATGATGGAGCTTGATTATTAAGGGCTTACAAATACTGAAATTAAAACTATGAATACAAAATAAAATCTGGAAAATGTAGTAAAAAAAATGCAGTAACTGGAAAATAATAAATTAGGACACCGTTTGGGCACAGTTTTTCATGTTTCAACCTTAAAACAATTTGGTTTGCTCCTCACCCTTGACGTGAGAGAGAACACCATGGTAGGTCAAAAGAGCTGTCTGATGCCATCTGGATTGTAGTAATTTGAAAATCTGGTTTGGGATTAAACGAGGTCTAAGAAAAATATGAAATCAGCCTTTTTAGAATATATTAACCACTTTGTTAATGAAGAATATTTAAAACCTCTGTAGTATGATTTGATTTCCCCCAAAGCAAGTTCACCCTGAAAGCAGATCACAAGGTGCTAATAGAAACCTCAAAAGTTTAATCATATAATTTACAGCAGGCATGTAATACTTGCCTGCACCAAATTGAAAGAAGACACAGTAGAAATTTAACATTGATGGGAGGCATGCACAGTGGAAACATTTGCCCTCAAAAAAAAAAAAAGATCGGATTAAAATTTGCCAGAGAGATTATAGAACAAAACCAGAACTTCTGGAATAATGCTCTGATGGACAGATGAGTCTAAAAACGAACAGTATGGACACCAGAACATGATTGCCTTAAAGAAAACACAGCAATACAGAGAAAGAACAAGGCTATTTACTAGGTGGTAGGATTTCCTAAGGTCGTTCCCAGTTATATTACACAATTTTGTTTATATCTTGTGCTTAAGGAGTAAAACAAGGTTCATATTTGGAGATGTTTGGTCCTTTTCATAAAAGTCAGATCAAACATTGGAATTTAAAAGATCTTTTTCAATAATTAATATGTCATAAGACCTTTTTTTCCATGAGTGATAATTAATACATCAGGAAATATCAAAATCAAGCGTTTTTATCAATAATGATGTCACAGTGGTGATTTAATTTTGATTTAATAGCAGGTAAAATTCCTACCTTTTCTGTACTTTCTACTATTTGTATTTAGGACGTCTTAAACCCAGACAAGGGGTATCTTAGAACCAGAACAGAAAAAAAATATTGTCTGAAACATTTTTCTTTGTGCTATTATTATTTTAATAAGGCAGTTCCTTTGAGACTTCCTGTTATTTGGTGAAGAAATTAAAAATGGCCAAGTAAACGCTTCTTTTTTCTTTTCTTCTTTTTAATTCTTCTTTTTAACTAAGTTTTACTTTTAGTTCTGTTATAGTTGGAAAAGAGTAAGTGAGGGAAACAACATGATTTAACACATTCAAATAAAATCATAAACTTGTTTTTTTCTTACCCTTGAGTTCAAACACTACATTTCTTATGCCCAAGTAATTAATTTTAAATGACACAAAATGGGTAAGCCGTATTGTGTCCTTTCCTGTTGTTTTTGTACTTTGTGGAGCGGTTTGGTGTTCAGATTCTCTTGAACTGATATAACTTTCTCTTTGCTGAGGTCTTTCAAATTCATCTTAAAGACATACTCCGTAACTTTGCAGATATTTGCCCTCTGTCGCCTTCTCAAGGCTAGGGCGTAATGTCTGTTTTAAATTATTTTTTTTTTATTATTAGTGATTACTGTGGGTTTCATTTCTTGAAGTTATGGACACGAAATTGAGATAAGAAGGAAGAAAGAAAGAAGATGAAGAGGAGAAACCGGACCGGTGGAAGTGTGAACTGACGATACAAGATAGGGAGGTAAACAAAGAACACAAGAAAACATCCCAGTCCTCCACCTCTGTTGGATGGCAGAGAAGTGGGAAAAAAACCCAAAAACAACCAATAGAACAGAACAACTTTAACAAAACAGCTCTAGTAATATGAACTAAGAACTACACATTCACTACACACAAAAATGGATTAATGAACACAACACTACTGTTTCTGGTAAGCTCCTGGTACCAACTATCTATTGACGATAACCTCAGATCAAGATTATGTCCGTACACACCAATGTCCCCACACCTATGTGTGTGTGCGAGCATGCAGGTGCAAATAAGGTTTCCCGAAGCAAGTGATTGATTACTGGTGCAAGGAGCCGTCAATCCCTTCTACAGGAATCGACGCAGACATAAAGGAGGTCGGAGACGTATACGTCCAGAGCCCTCCAGAGTGCAGCGGCCACAAGCGGACCAGTGCAGGGCTGACCAGGAGAGGAACAGATGGAAGCACCAGGGAGCAAATCTCAAAAACGTGGGTTTGTTTATATCATTAGGTATCGTGTAGTGTACTACTGTAAAGCAGAGCTCAGTCAGTACATCCGGGAAAGCGGTCCATGGATGAAAAGTTGTATAGTGCGCTACTCAGCAGGAGGACCCTCTCATATAATGACAGCTCCGGAAACAAAAATAAAAAATGGTGTTGTGTCAGATAAACATTTCAAAAACATGTATGTTTGTCTGGTGTAAAAGTTACGGGGTGTGTCTTTAACACAAAGGAATGCTAAAAACACATATTTTCTGTTGCTGTACACAGGGTTCCTACAAGTTTCCTCAAGTGAAATGTAAGAGTTTTTAAATACTTTTTAAGACCTTAAGATTTATTACCGGCCTTCTTTCCGGCCCCACAGACAAAGAAAACAAAATGCTTGAATTGCAGAGCAACACTTTACTATGCAAACAAAAGTACAACACGTCTCCATATTAAACACAGACCAAAAAAAAGAACAAATGTCATATATTGGAAACAGAACCGGGGCTGCACGGTGGCGCAGTGGTTAGCGCTGTTGCCTTGCAGCAAGAAGGTTGTGGGTTCGTATCCCGGCCCAGGGTCTTTCTGCATGGAGTTTGCATGTTCTCCCCGTGTATGCGTGGGTTCTCTCCGGGTACTCCGGCTTCCTCCCACAGTCAAAAACATGCATGATAGGTGAATTGATCACTCTAAATTGTCCCTAGGAATGAATGTGAGTGTGAATAGTTGTCTGTCTCTCTGTGTTGGCCCTGCAACAGACTGGCGTCCTGTTCAGAGTGTACCCTGCCTAACGCCTGATAATTGCTGGGATAGGCTCCAGCTGCCCCGTGACCCTGAATTGGATAAGCGGTTAAGAAGATGGATGGATGGAAACAGAACCACAAAACCACTGCTCAATAACTACCAAAATGTATAAAACTGTAATTCAAAAAAATCCACAGATCAGAAAAAAGATAACCTCTGCCAACTAAATAATAAGGAGAAATAAACTATAGCTTAAAACAATTCTTCATCTTATAATGAGGAAAACGACTGTACAATAAATAATAAAGTTAAACAAACTTTGTCCCAAAAACGGACATGGGCATCCAATTGTTTAGATTTTGTGTTCTCGTTCAGACTTTTGTCAAACATCAACACGAAGGGCGATTGGTTGATTTTGGACACCAGCTCGTTTTTGATGTAGTCCGCCAACCCAAACTAAGCAATATACGTGATTTTGTCGGCTCCACAGGAAAACGTTTTAGCAATTTCCTAATCTGGAAACATGCATTTAAAAAGTTCGGAGCCGGGCCCGATCGGCTATATTGACACTGGACATGGCTCCTGGGTCTTGGTCTTAGCCCTCGCGGGGGTGCTGAGGTGGGGGCCTCTGGCCGGTGTTGGTCGGCCTCCACGGTGACTGACCGGTTGGTGGGGTGTGGGCTGGTGGGTGGAGGTGCTGGGTTCTGTTGCCACCCGGCCATCGGGCGGTAGTAGCAAGGCTGGAGGATGTCGGCCTGGGGATTGGCCGCCCGGGACTTCGGTCTGCTCACGGGCCTGGCGCGGCATGTCCGGGGTACCCGAGTCGGTGGTGCGCCGGGTTCCGGCCTCGGCGCGGGGGCCCTCGGACGCTGGCGGTGCCTGGGGCGTCTCTTATTGGCGGGGAGGCTTTTTACCATCTAGCACAGGCGCTCTTTTTAACGGGGTGCGCTTGGGACGGGAGGGGGGAGGGCGTTGAGGGGGAGGGGGGGCTAAACTCAACCTGGGTGTCTAGTGACATGTGTTTTGTTAGCAGTGTGAATGTTGGGAAGGATTTAGGTATGCCCCTGGCATGGGGGCTGGTGGATTGCCGGGGCCCCCATGGGGCTCGGGGGTGCCGCTGCCGTGGGCCCCGACTTGACGTGCTGGGGCCTCCCACCCCTGGTGGATCGGGCCGAACGGGGGTGCCTATTGGAGTCAGCAGGGGAGCTGGCTCCCTGGGGTTGGCAATGGTCACCCCAGTTATTTTCTCCCCATCCCCATGCCTCTGTCCACCTGCTCCTTCATTCTACCATTCACAAGGCCTTGGGACGTGGGCACGTCACTGGGGTGCGGGATGGAGCTTCCGTCTTCGCTACCCGGTGGCGGCCTGGGTCCCGATTTTATTGAGCAACTTAGACACTTACACTTGCAACATTTACATGGAACGCACATGTAGGGACCTGGCGGTGTGGCGCATTGGCGCTGGGGGCGGGACCCCTCATGGGGGGCCCCCTATAGGGGCCCGTTGTGGGGGCCTCGCCTGTGGTGCCGGCACCCACTGGTTAAACGCATCTAGACACTGAGGGCCCGGGGGGGGAGATGGGGGTACCCGGCAGTATTCCCATGTCCCCCCCCTCTGTTTTAAGTGCACATTAGAACAACACGCAACAACACCACATTGAGCTGGGGGAGAGAGGCTGGGGGGTCTTTCCACACCCCTGTTCGTTGGACCATCAGGGGTCGGAGCCCGGATAGAACATCACGCCGTCTGGTCGGGGTCCTGGGCTGGTGGACTGCTCTTGCCGGTGTGGGGGCCTTGGCGGTCTGCTTGTCCCCGTCCTGGTGGGCAAAGGGGTCTGTCTCCTGGGTGCAGGGGCAGGGTTCTCTATTGGGGCGTCTGTCCCTGGGCCTGGGAGTATGGAGTATAGTGTACGTATGGGGGGTATGAATGAGTGTATAGCGTCCTTTTTTCGTATGTCCTGTATTTGTAAGAATGTGTACGCATGAGAGGGAGGGTACGTATGAGTGTCTCTGTCTGTCTATGTCTACCTGTCAGGTTGGGTGTTTGGCTGCTCTCTGGCCTGATGCATCTTCTTCCCTCCCCGTCACTCCCCGTCGGTGATGGTTGCTCCTGCCCGCTGGTTGATGATGGCTCTCGATGCCTGGGGCCGGGGGTCCCGGTTGCGGCCCGGCTCGGTCCTGGTGCATGTCGGGCGGGTCCTGGGTGGTCCGGTGTGTCGGGCGGCCGCTGTTTCGGGCCGACGTCCTCCTTGGATTGACTGGGGCACCTCTTCTGGGGGTGCCGAGGTTGTAGAACAGGTTGGTGCCGTCCGGTGGATCGGTGGGGACCGTGCCTGGCGCCCAGTCCTCCTGCCGGTTCCAGGACTTCTGCTGGCTGGTCTGTTCGCCTGGTGGGGCTGTCCGGCATTGGCTGGGCCCCTGATCTTGGCGCCCTACGTGGGGCGGGATCTGGACCCGGGAGCTGGAAGATCTGGATGTCCAGGTGCCGGCTGGGCGCGGCCTGGGGAGGGCGTACATCCGCTGTGGCTCTTGCTGTGGCTCCCTGGCGTGTGGGTGTGTGGAGGCGGGCCGGGTTGTTGGCGGTGGGTATTGGTCCGGGGTGGCGGCGGCGTGTGTTGTCCGTCGGTTGGCTGCGGATCCTCCTTGCCTGCGGCGGCGGCGGGGGGCCCTTGTCGGCTGGTCCCTGGTTGGGGCCCCGCTGGGGGGCGGGGTGCCCCTGGTCCCCGTGGCCTCCGGTTCCTGGTCCGGGCCCGCCCTGGCGTAGTGGGTGTTCCCCTGGGGCTTCCATCTGTTCCCCTCTTGGCGGGTGATCGACCTTGCGCTGATCCGCCTGTGGCCTCTGTACTCTATGGGACCCTGGATGCATACATCTCTTGCCTCCTCCATGTCTGTGCCGATTCCTGTAGGACGGATTGACGGTTCCTTACACCAGCTATCAATCACTTGCATGGGGAAACCTTATTCCGACCTGCATGCTCGCACACACATGGGTGTGGGGACATTGGTGAGGACGGACATATCTTAAGCTGAGGTTATCATCATTAGTTAGTTGTTCACAGGAGCTTACCAGAAACATTTGTATTATGTTCATTAATCAATGCTTGTGTGTAGTGAATGTGTAATTCTTAGTTTATTCTACTAGATCCGAACTATTGGTTTGGTTCTGTACAGTTTGTCGTTTTTGTTTTGTATTACTGTTTCTCTGCCGTCCGGCAGAGGTGGAGGACTGGGATGTTTTCTTGTGTTCTTTGTTTGCCTCCCTGTCTTGTGTCGTCGGCTCACACCTCTGCTGGTCCGGTTTCTTTTCTTCACCTTCTTCCTTTCTTCCTTCTTGTCTCAGTTTAATGTCCATGACGTCAGGAAATTGAACCCACAGTAATCACTAATAAAGATTTTTCATACATATACATCAAGTGGCGTACTACAGCGAAGCTGTAATACTCTGCTTGGGAAAGTAAAACTGTTGGGCTTGTACTTGGTACTCAGACACCAATTCTGAGTAGCATACTGCTAGACAGGACACGTAAAAAAAAAAATAATAATAAAAAAATAAATAAAAAAAAAGTTCGAAAATGCCCTCATTGCTGTTGAAGGACAGGTGTCTAGCAACAATGTTGAGTGTCCACAGCACCTCCGCTTTCAATGTTGGCGTGGTTATGAATGTTGCGTGCAGGTCGACTCCCGTTGCGGTCGCTGAAGGTGCAACTGGTGGCGTGGGAGCACTAGCTGTAACTTGGCTAGGACCAGCGACTTCGGGCACATTGGGAGCTGCCTGGGATACTGGCAGGTACGCAGAGGCCACTGAAGGAGTGTCTCTCTTTCCTTTAGCGTTTGTCAGGTGTTTTGAACCTTTCCCATGTGAGTCCAGAGCCTTTAAACCCTTCAAATCTTTTTTTGCACACCGTACAATACGCTTCATAAACGTTTTCCGCAACTGGTTTTAACCAACTCCGGAAGCTGTCCTTGTCCATCCATGCCACATTAAACTTACACTTATTTTTTAATTTCCAAAGTCAAGGCTTTTTAAGGCCCCGCGGGAACCCTGTGTACATTATGTTTTGGGAACTCTTTGTGTTCCAATGAAGGTGTTATTCATGACCAGGACATCAAATTCCATATTCTACAGGTTTTTTTAGGATTTCCTTCTTTGACCTTTTGAATAGTGCTAAAACTAAAAACATCCTATACTAGTCCATGCATTTGCTACTTTGAGGCTGGATTAAATTAATTATTCACTATCAGTAAGTTCACAAAATACAAACCATTTAGTTGACCCAAAATGATCCAGCAAGACTTCTGGTGAATATCAAAGAGAGATCACATTTCTTGTTTTAACTTGCCTTCATTGGCTCCATGTTAATGCCAGAATATAATTTAAGATTATCCTTCTTTAATAATCAAGATTCATCGTACATCAGAGATCGGATTGTTCCATATTGTCCTAAAAGAATGTCCTAACCCTATTCTCAGACTGCAGATATACTTGTGGTTCCTAGGATTCTCAAAAGTATAATGAAAGGCAGATATTGTACTCATCAGGCTCTTCTCCTGTGGAACTCCCAGTGGAGTCTCCCAGTTTTAGTCTGTAATGCGGACACCTTGTCTACTTTTAAGACCAGGCTTAAAATCTTTATTTTTTATAAAGCTTATTGTTAAAAACTGATTTATTTTAGAAAATTATGGATGAGTGGTGGAGTAGGGGAGGTGGAGTAGCCGACAGGCTAAACTGGTTTGGAGGCAACTCAATCCAGAAAGACGGTTCTTCATTGTTCTGCCTCACTCATGTCTCAATCTAACAGGCTGATGTATTATGAGCTATCTCTGTAGTTAATCTGCTATTGTCATGTTCTGTAGTTTTAATGAGGACCCATATTCAAAAAAACTATGCTTAATAGGATATTTAGTAAGAAAAATAAGGACACTAACAAGGGAATAAAGTACCAAAGTAAACCCTGCGGTATCCATGAAATGATATGGAAGGAGCCAGTGGAGAGCAAGGTAAACTGGAGAGCTTAAATATACTGAGGAGTACAAGTGACAGAGAAAAACCTGATGACTAATTGGTATAAAGTAATACCCGGTGAGACAGAGAAACAGCAAGGAGGTCAGAGATAGAATGCAGCTGGGCAGAGAAGTAAAAAGGGAAGGGGGAAACAAGAGAAAAACAAAGATGTACACATAAGAAAAGACTACGCAGAAATTTAATCTTAAATGAGAAAGATAAGAACTAATTCTGAGCTAAGGACAAAGAGATATACATAAATAAGAATAAAGTAACCTAGGAGAAACTCAAAATACAAACACTAATGAACAGGGAAGAGAGGACAGACACAGAAGGGAAAATAAGTATATCAGAAATTAATCTTAAAGAAATAAATACATTTAAACAGAACTAGCATAGAGAGAAATGATGAGATAAGGAGAAAACTAATAAAAAGATCAAAACAACCAAAAAACTATTAAATTAAAGTATAAACAATTTATGCCATTAGCTTTAGGCTTAGACTGTTGGAGGACAGACTTAGCACTTTTCTACACTCTGCTACTTTTCTATTTTACCACTCTCCAGTGACATTCTCTGCTGTTGTTTTGACTCTTTAGTTTGTTCTCTTCATTTTTTTCTCACCATAGAAGCTACACCTGATGTTGTGTTATGCTCAGCTGTGATACCATGTTGGAGGGAGGCATCGACTGGGATGATGCTCCCAGTAACTGAACATCCTCCATGTCCTGTTAGCAACTTTTTATTTTCTTTAATGCATAAAGTACCCTTACATTAGTTCTTTTTGTGTCTCTGTTCTGTGTTTTTGAACCCCCAGACTGTTGTGGCAGATGACTACTCGTACTGTGACAGGTTCTGCTTGATGTTTCTTCCTGTTAAAGGGTTATTTTTCCTCTCGCTTGGAGTCTGTATAAATGGGGCACAGCTGCAAATCGACGGTATGATGCTACCGCTGCATTTTGGGATAGCATGGCATACAGCGGATTTTACTGTGGCGGTAGTACACATCCGGGAACTTTATGCCTACTTTGCCAATCCATACTAGAGATTCGGATTTACTACATCGCTCGCTTACTTATTTTCGCCTACTACGTAGAAGGTGTATTCGGATGCAGCCCACAACTCTGCCTCCTAACATCTCACCCACATTAAAACTCGTGGACTGAACATACATACTGTACATACTCACACACACACACACCCACCCACCCACACACACACACACACACACACACACACACCACCCATAACTGAACATGCACACAATGGACAAAAACATACAAATGGCCAACCATACATACACACAATAATAACATGGACTAAACCACCACTTACAACCACTGGCACTTTATATCACTCCTGTATAATTTATCCATATATCTCACTGATCTCAACTGCACTACTGTAAATACTGTATAGACAACCATACTGTACAAGACAATAATTATAGTTCTACAACTCTTTGTTAATACTCCCAACAATATATAAATAATCTTTTATAACTTTTCATATTTATAATCATACTCGTAACCTGTTTATAGCCTGTACATAGCTTGTACCTTCACTACAGTAATAGCCTATATATCCTTATATCGTATATTCATAACATATCTTCACACCGTGTACATTTGTAACATATCTTTAATATATCTATATTCTGTAATATATCTATATTGCTAATATATATATATATATATATATATATATATATATATATATATATATATATAAAAATGATAATATAGCTGGCACGGCTTTTTAACTTTCTTTTTTTTTTTTTTTTTTTTTTTTTTTTTTTTTTTTTATCTAGTGATTACTGTGGGTTCAATTTCCTGACGTCATAGACATTAAACTGAGACAAGAAGGGAGAAAGGAAGAAAGTGAAGAAAAGAAACCGGACCAACAGAGGGGCGAACCGACGACACAAGACAGGGAGGCAAATAAAGAACACAAGAAAACATCCCAGTCCTCCACCTCTGCCGGACGGCAGAGAAACAGTAATACAAAAACAACAAACTGTACAGAACCAAACCAATAGTTCGGATCTGGTAGAATAAACAAAGAATTACACATTCACTACACACAAGCATTGATTAATGAACATAATACAAATGTTTCTGGTAAGCTCCTGTGAACAACTAACTAATGATGATAACCTCAGCTTAAGATATGTCCGTCCTCACCTATGTCCCCACACCTATGTGTGTGCGAGCATGCAGGTCTGAATAAGGTTTCCCCATGCAAGTGATTGATAGCTGGTGTAAGGAACCGTCAATCCGTCCTACAGGAATCGGCACAGACATGGAGGAGGCAAGAGATGTATGCATCCAGCGTCCCACAGAGTACAGAGGCCACAGGCGGATCAGCGCAGGGTCGATCACCCACCAAGAGAGGAACAGATGGAAGTCCCAGGGGAGCACCCACCAGCCGCGATGCTGGGGCCCGAGAGATCGCAGTGACGAGCCCACGGGCTCCGCCGGTAACCGGCTACGCCAGGGCGGGCCCGGACCAGGAACCGGAGGCCACGGGGACCAGGGGCACCCCGCCCCCCAGCGGGGCCCCAACCAGGGACCAGCCGACAAGGGCCCCCCGCCGCCGCCGCAGGCAAGGAGGACCCGCAGCCAACCGACGGACAACACACGCCGCCGCCACCCCGGACCAATACCCACCGCCAACAACCCGGCCCGCCTCCACACATCCACACGCCAGGGAGCCACAGCAAGAGCCACAGCGGATGTACGCCCTCCCCAGGCCGCGCCCAGCCGGCACCTGGACATCCAGATCTTCCAGCTCCAGGGTCCAGATCCCGCCCCACGTGGGGCGCCAAGATCAGGGGCCCAGCCAATGCCGGACAGCCCCACCAGGTGAACAGACCAGCCAGCTGAAGTCCTGGAACCGGCAGGAGGACTGGGCGCCAGGCACGGTCCCCACCGATCCACCGGACGGCACCAACCTATTCTACAACCCCGGCACCCCCATAAGAGGTGCCCCAGTCAATCCAAGGAGGACATCAGCCCGAAACAGCGGCCGCCCGACACACCGGACCACCCAGGACCCGCCCGACATGCACCAGGACCGAGCCGGGCCGCAACTGGGACCCCCAGCCCCATGCATCGAGAGTCATCATCAACCAGCGGGCAGGAGCAACCATCACCGACGGGGAGTGACGGGGAGGGAAGAAGATGCATCAGGCCAGAGAGCAGCCAAACACCCAACCTGACAGGTAGACATAGACAGACAGAGACACTCATACGTACCCTCCCTCTCATGTGGCTTTTTAACTTTCAAAACCAAAATAATCTAACAAAAGACCACTAGTGGCGACAGGAGGTTTGCTTAAGCACGCACTTCAATTTGATTACTTAAAAAATTTATATTCCGTTTGTTCTTACAAAAAATACAGCTCAAAAACCAGTCCAGAGGTTCTTGCATCTTTGACAAAACAAAAGTTAACTGAAAACTACATCATTAAGTCCAAATAGTGGCCAAACAATAATTTTACAAAACCCTCCTATTGTCTCACCTGACAATTGGCAAACCAAAAACATTTCCACCACGCCTACTCGCGTGCTATTAATCTAGTTGATTAGTGGGAGGGTCCAAAAGTTTACTATTTACCAATATCTTTAAAAGAAAAACATACAAATTTAAACAGCAAACCAAAAATCTATTCTATCTATTCTTAATCTTAACAACAATTAATACAACTTAAGATTTACAAGAGCTCACCAAAAGAAATGGCCACAACAGTATCGATTATTGTTAAAGCAATTCTGGATGGATGCAAACTGCATTTCGTTGCCTTGTACTTGTGACTTGTGCAATGACAACAAAGTTGAATTCTAATTCTATTCTGTTCTATTTGCTGGGATTCCTTAAATCAAAAACTGTATGTATGAATGAATTGAAAGGACTTTTCTTGCTAGGTGTCTTGAGATTACAACTGTTATGGATTGGCGATGTAGAAATACACTGAACTGAAATGGAAATTGAAATCTGAGTAGGAGGGATATTATGAGTAGGTATCTAACAGATTAAATTAGCCTACGCAGCTTCTTTTCTATAATTTAATTTAAAAACAATACCATTCAATTTCAACAAATAAGGATAGGGATTTGCTGCCTTTGGCTCTTACAGATGGAACTGTTTCCCAAAAAGTTGAATAAACAGTTGAAATAACATTACACTAAGGTCATAGGCAATTACGTATACTTTTCCTTCTTCCATAACTTACAACAAGAGGTGTTGTAATGCTCTATTAAACACCAAAGTGCAGGTTGTACGTTTTACCAAATGAGAGACCTCAGTACAATTTACATTATATTTTATACCTCTGTGGTTTAAAAAGAGTTGAAAAAAAAATCCTCCAGTTGACCTTTGTTGAAACAGCCAAGCTGAATTACGAATGTATCGGCTGACTAGCTCTGTCCACAGTGGTGAAACACTGAAACTATTTCAAACGGGTTGTAAGGGAAGCTCCTAGATAGTGAGCACTTGTATTCTTCCAAATGATGAAATGTAATTCAATGCAATTTATCATCACCTAGGAGAAGCTTTTAGAGCATTTTTATTTATTTTAGTCTATAATCTGCGTTGAGTCAATGCTGATATTTCATGTAAAGCTGATTTTGATAATACAAGACCAAAACCAAGACTGATACATCAGGCCAGTGAAACAGCACAAACAATTCTCATTTAAAGAAGTTTTCTCTTCTCTGTGTTTAGATGTACAGAAAAAAATATTTTATCACCACTATTCAGTAACTGCCTAAACTGTACAACTTCACCTGGATGTTGTAATCTTGCAGTTAGGAGCAAGATTGCAGTATAAACGCAGCATTAGTTCATTGCAGGGTCAACACAGAAAGAAACAGCGATGCATGCATGGGTAGCATGTAAGTTTTTCAGCTTGAGATAAAACAGGGCTGTCCAAAGTAAACCCATACAGTACATACACCAAAAGAACATGTAAACTCAAAGTATAAAAGGCACAAATTCAAATTTGTTGTGTGTTTCATGAAGCAGGTTGTGAAAAGGTCTGCTGTCAAGTCTTATCCTTTTCTAAGTTATTTTTCATCTTGACTCTGATTTGGTGGAGTCCCTGGCTGTCCCCTTTGCAGCAATGAACATGAGGGATGTTGCTGCTGAATAGGTGAAACAAGTTTGATTTTCAAGATGCTGACAAGTCTTTCTCTTTGTGGTTTCTTCTTCCACAGCTTGGTCTCAAGGTTGTTATGAAGGATTTTGTGTTCCCTTACATTCTTACTGTGCTTTTCTGTATCCTGGTGGAAATGTATTTGATCTCAAACTTTGTCAGTCAAAATGTGCTGTCACAGCATTTGTAAACAGAGGGACTGTTTCACAAAGACTGAGTTGAGGCTGAATCTTAGTAAAATTTAAAAGAACCCTAGATTCCCTTGATTTATGTGCTCTTTTTTTATATTTGTGTTCGGGATAAAGGAACATTTTTAGTGTGATGCCACAAGGAAATGAGTCAATGGAGAGAAAAATGTCACTTGTATTCCTCGCGTCCTTACACTGCACGATCACGAGAGTCAAAACAGACAATTCCTGTGTAGTGCCATCTATATGATGGCACTACAATAACCACCAAACACTGATAACAACATAACTCAAACTAAGGAGCACAGCTACAATTGGAACGCAAACTATAACTCACAACAAAGAACTTCAACAATGAACACATTACCTGTACAACGGAGCCCCAACTGTTCTTTTTTTTTTCAGTGTGGTGGAAAGAATTAGTGTTATTATTTATTGTACTTTGTAATCAACTGTGACACATTTTTACTTAATGTTGTAGTATTAGTTTGAATGTTTAGTCTTATTGAGTAACGCCTTTACCCAAGTCATGGTCAGAGAGTTTTGATCATGATAGTCCATATCCTGCGTTACCATGGAGATGGTTCTTCGACCGGGTATCCCTAAAGATCTACAAAGTTTACAGCTTCCTAATCAAAGAGAAAGGCGCCACTAAGTGTCTGATTTTCACCTTGAGAGTTGTACTTTACCGAGTGGAATAGATTGACCAAGATTGCTCGAAATAATATAAGCTTGTTGTTGTAAGACCGAGACAGGTCAGTATTTTACATTTACTGTGATGTGATGCTGTCCTCTTGTATGATCAATTCAAATTACATTAAAACCTCCAAAACGTTTAGTTGAATCTCACTAATTTTATTAAGAGTCTAAAATCCCACTACACAAAAGTTTTGTGGCCACAGTGGCCTTTATTTTGGTCTCTTTTCAATGACATTCCCGTTACATGTTCATTGAAAAATCAGCCAATATTGCATATCCATAATTATTAAAGTGGATAATAACGTAAATTAGAAGTGTAAAACGAAAACATTTGACTTTTATGCCTATTTTTAATTTTACTCGAATACAAATACAAATATAACCCCCCCCTCAACAAATACAAATACTGGGTGCTTTGCACACCTCTAGTAAATACTAAACACTTATTCTCTAAATGCTACCTCCTTTCTCATTTAGAGCAGTGTTTCTCAATAGGGGGTCTGCAGACCCTTAATGGTCTGTGGAGGTATTGCAAGGGGTCCTTGATATTAAATTATATATCTCTGATATTTATAGAAATAGATAATTATTTTACGCAGCTGTGACTGAGACCTTTCTCTTTCTTGTGATTTTTGTACAGGTACAGGTCATAAAACAAGAATATCATGAAAAAGATGATTTGTAATTGTTATTATTTATTTGCATGCATTTTCCTTTGCCAGGACTGTATTGTGCTACTAATTTGATATTATATGCCCATCATTTATTTATCTGATGTTTTGGGTAAATTTGTGGACTGAATAATTACTCTAATTACTGTTGAATTAAATAATTATCATAAGTAATTCAATGCATGTTCAAGCAGAGACAAAATGGAGCCAATTTCCAGTTTAACATTTATTTTGAACAGATTAACAAATTGCAGTTTTACAGAGGAACTTGCCCCCGTAATTTCCTCTGTGGTCCAGATTTAAAGAAATCTGAACAATTAACTGATCTTCATTTCACAGCTTTATAGACAACCGGGCCTCTAGGCGTTTCTTCTCCCTCGAATCTTAATCCAATCAGATCATTTCCAAACAGTCTCTTAGCCATGATTTGCTGTCAGAGAATTATGCAGTCCGAAGATGGGTCGTCTCTGTTCTGGGTCAAAGGTTCATTATAAAAAATTATGGTTAACTGGCTATCTGCTTCCCCCAAACTCTTCTCCCAGTTTTTATCTACACATCCTGCTTTTACAGCCTCGCAATAAAACTCACCCCAGAGTTTTATGACTTAAAAGCTTACCTGCATAAACAATAGTGACAGACCCATTTTTACAACCATGCAAACTATATAAACAGTCTTTTACCTTCTGAATAATAAAAGTTTAAACCTTATGCAGAATTACCACAATTCCCTCTTTCAATCTTTTTAAAAAATAGATTGATATCTCCTCTGTATGTAAGTGTTTAGAACTTAAGATCAAAACCTGTAAAGCATTTTGAAAATGCAAGAAATCAAATCCAAGAAATTTCATAAATTCACCCTCTTTTGGCATTATACAAAAAAATTATTTTAACAATTCCCAAAAACTAATTCAAAAACCCAAAAATGTATAAGAATGTCTTACATGTGAAGAGATAATTAAATCTGACTTGAAACATGTTGATAATCGTGGAAGAAGCTTAAAAAATCCATGAACAAATACATTCTTACTATGTTATATTCTGAAATAAATCAAACTTAAAGTGTTAAGAAACCTGTGAAATAGAAGGTATTAAGAACCCTTTAAAATGTAATCCTCGAGTCTATTTAGTCTTTCCTCTAGTAGACCCTGTTGTTTCCTAATGCAAACCTTAATACAACCTTAAAAACAACTGGAAATTAAGAAATCCTGAAAATTAACTGATTAAAAATTCTTTAAGAAACCCTCCTAGGCAGTGTTACCACTCTTCACTTGTGAATAAAAATAGTTAAACAACCTGTAAAATGCAAGAAAATGATTAATAAATGTTCGGTCTTTATATTTGTATTCTGATCCTCTTTCTTCACTCTCATTTTATCCCCCTCAGTGGCTCCTGGCAGCTGGAGAGCGATGTACAGAGCTGATCAGTGTGGAGGGCTCCTATTTTTTAGTGTTCCAGTTTTTACTCCCATATATGCAGATAACCACTCTCTGAAATGCCAATTACTTCATTAATTGAGCATTTCCCCCAATATACACAAATGCACAGATAGGCCCCGCTTCCCATAGCTTAGCCCACCGATGTGGGCTGGTCAAAACCTGCTGTGCAGCTGATTGGTGAGTTGTGATCTTCTTCTGTAGATCCCTCTTTTGAGATGGCAATTTCAAATTGCCCATCTCATTCATTGGCACATAGATCACACTGGATGAGTAATATCACCACCCAAACAACCTTCTGGGTGAGCTAGGCTCCGCCGCCTGTGGCCCCAGCTTCCGATTCAGCTTGGTCAAAACCTTCTCGACCCTCCTTAGGCAGATTCCTGCTGATCCTCGACCAGGTTCGTCGTTGGCGTGGAGCTGCACTTTGTGTGTGTTCCCAGCTGTCATCTGGAACTTTGCTGAACCACTGGACTCCTCACGCCTTCGACCTGGAGCTGTACCTTGGACCCTTTTCAGCAGCTGCAGTCAGCTGTGACCAGAGGAGATTGTGTGCTCCTCACGTGCTGCTGAATCCTGGAGATAAACCTGGGGGCATAAGCTTGTAAACATCTAAAAAAAACAGTTTTTTGATCCGGTCTTGTGATCACTCCTTTTCAATCTAATTCAACTGTATTGTGCCGAGAAATTATTTCACCCATCTAATTAAAAATAATCCCTGGGGAAAGAGCAAGTCCATATTATTTTGATACAACACCGTTGTTCTTTCTAAAAACTAAACCAAAAACACCTCCCTCATTAATAGATTTAAAAACAAGAGCAGGCTCAAGAGTTTACTTTTTGTGTACAGTTCAACTGATTACTATCCATTTGCTTGTTCACCCAAATTGATTCTTACATTTACTTATTTTATTTATCCAGTTTAAGACACTTATGTCTGTTCCATTACAATATATCCTTTCTTAAATTCAGTACATCCCTGTGGATGTAAACGTAAAAGAAAAAAATGTTTTTTTCTCTCTCACCAGCCAGCAACCCCCTGCTATCGGCCCAATTTTTCCTGCCAAATTTTATTCCCGGTAAATGGTGGTATTTTACCCGGAGAAAATCCTGGGGAAGACATGGGGTTATCAAAGTTCGTAGAACCTCGGCCACCTTCGATCAGACAAACAGAAACTCTTGTGGTTAATTCAGCAACAGTGACATTGAATCAACAGTCTTTGATCATCACTTCTTCAGCAGAAACAATCCATCTCACGCCAGCCAAGTGAATTCACACATATTGTCCTTGAAAGTTCAGCTCAGCATGAGGAAACGTGCTCTTTTGAGGGTGGCCTCCAGTTCACCCCTGAAAATATACAGTCACCTGTGCCCCCCTGTGTGGGAGCAGAGCACAAGAGAGACAAACTTCTGCGCTGGTCTATAGATCTTTCTTTCTGTGGCAGTTACGGCGGGCGCCTGGCACTATCCGTCATCAGCCCACGCACCCCCACCCATCTTATCTCCCCAGGATCATAAATTCCATCTCAAGAATGTTTATCTGAGGGGTTCTCTGTTGCAGGATGAGAAAAAGAGAAAAAATATATAATTAGAGTAAGAAAAAAAAACAGACGGTCGATCCTCTCAGCTTATTCAAATCAAGTTACATTCAAACTTTTTATTTTCATATTCATTAGTCTCCTTCCTCGAATGCTGAATTTAAATATCTTCCACACTCAGACTGCCTATGTGGGCTCTATTTTAATTTTACTTCAATCAGTTATACTAGTAATAATTTCTTCAGTATTAATTCTGGTAAAAATATACCAATCAACAGGTTTGCTCTCTCCACCAGGAATAATAATCAATCCTTATACGTCTAATTAAACTGTTGTTCTAATACTTCCCCTGCTTATTTTAGTTAATGATTCCTTCATTTTTCATCCAATTTATATTCTATATTTTATCAATGCAATGCCTTTCTCAATTTTTTCAATTTGATAAATGTCTCTTTCATCTCATGTGTAAATTAAACATTTATACAGATTGACCATCGCAATATCTCATCAACACACTTAGTTCTTAGAAAAACAAAATTAAATCAAAAAAGAAACAAACAAAAAGGCTGGATTTTTCTGTTAGATATTGCTAAAGCACCACTAAAACATCGCAATAACAAAAATAAAGTCAATAACCATCTGCAAAGATCCAGTCTCCAAACTCCCCATCACTTAGTGTACTGGATCTCTATCAAGCTGGCTCAGACAAAAATTATCAAAATTAAAAACATCAAATGTTTAAAACAAAAGCAGAGAACAGCACTGACCGATTAACACAACATAGTTTACAAAAACAGTCTTCAGTTTGCTATACTTCAAATTCTATCCATATTTCTAAAGAAAAATCCAAGATTTAAATCACTGACAAAACAGCTTCCCTATAAATATTGCCAAACCTAAAGTACTTTTTTTTCTTTAACACAATCCAATATAAATTCAAAGTACTTTTGCTTATATGATTCCTCTTTAAACAAACCCAAATGTGCTCACTTGCCCAAATATTCTTGATTGTAAATAATGAAAACATTTCATACTTCAAAAACATCTGTCCGATTCTGTGAAGGGAATTGAACATAGTCAAAGTGATTTCTGCAAGTAAAACTCCTCTTAAATTTTTGTAGGATACATAGTAGTCTAATTCCCCTTAGCAGTCAAACAAAACAAAAAAAAAATTCAATAAAGGAGGTTCAAGAGATGAGACTTCTCTAAACAAAAACTAGTCGCAATAAAATAAAAAATAAAAAGTAAAAAACTAAAAACCAGCATTTTTTTTTTCAGTATCCCCCTTTTCCTCTCAGGCTTCTTTTTTATTTTCTTTTCTCCAATGATAAACACCAAATTAAATTGAAGCTTCTAGAGATGTCAAATACATTACCACTGAATCATGTTTTCTTTAATCCAGCTTCTCAAATTAACATTTTTCCAAAGTTCTAATTAATAAACAGACCGCAGTTCAGAAATCTGGGTCATAATCCAAGTCGAACCAAAAATATAAATTTTGAGAGAGAAAGAGGAAAATAAAAAAAGAAAAAGAAAAAATAAAGAAAATAAAATCAAAAAAATCTAAATAAATTGTCAGTTACAGAGTCCCCACTAATCAAATGGTATATTATGCCATTATTCTAGGATCAGATCTGTTCCAAAATGTTTAGGACCTGTAAATTTACTCTCAGCATCAAATAAACTAGCTAACAATCAATAAAGAACATCTGAAAGATTAATCTTAAATTTTAAAACTAAAACCGATTTTTATTTGTTAAAACAAAATGTGCATTCAAATATATGGTAAAAATTATTTCAATGTAGCTGGTCCAATCACATTTTGCCTCTACACGATCAGAATAAATGAATTTAGAATTTACTTCTTACTTCCAAATTAAACCATCATTTTCGATCACCGTGATATTCATTACTTTCAATCCTTAGACCAATTCAAATTTATCCCCAGCCTGTTTAAAAACAAACTGATTACTTAAAGATGACTCTGTGTTTTAATGTTTTCTTTTTTCAAACTCAAACATTCAAATCCCACTAGTTTATAAACTATCACTATGATAAGTGTTGTTTTGCATGGTAAAAACATTTAATTTGTAACGGAATTGAAATGTACTGGGTTACTTCATGAGCCCCAGTTGAATTTTGATAACTCCAATAAGCCTTGAGTGTCCACAAAATCATTAAGAATGTTCAATTGTGTAAATAATTTAACATCAGTCTCCTTTAGATCATTTATTCAGAGACCAAGCTATATTTCTAAAGTCTATAGAGCCATCAGAAATAAGCCAAACATAATTTTAGCATAAATGATACTTATTTAAATCACAGAAAGAATTCATTCCCTGTATCATTCAACACGGTGCTTAAAAAATAATTTAGACCAGTTTGTTGCTTTCCAATTAACACCGTTTGCTTTTCGTTAAATTCTTATAATTACTACTTATAGCTTTATCTTTATTTAGGCCAACTTAATCAAATCCTGCTTAGATCAATCCAAAAAGCAAAAAATCTACCTACTCAAAATTCAAAAAATGCAACTTTTATTTTGACTAAACACTCTCCTCTTTTTAATTTTAAAGATGAAATCAAAAATTAAAACTTCACCAAGTCAGAATCGACTCATGAGTAACTGTTCTTAGCCATTTGCGTTTAATTATAACATGCATAATTGCTCCCCTCATGTAATCAATCGAGCCTTCTCAGGCTAAAGCAGTTAACCAAATTCAGCATGTACTTCCTAATCTTTAATCTCCGTACCGTAACAGTTCAGTTAAACATGAAACACCTTAAATTGCCCTTCGTAGAAAATGTGCTAAAACATTGCCGAAAAAGAGTTGCAACCAAAAGTTATCTGACCAGTTATCTTGAGGCCGTTTTACCTCTTACTCAACCAGAAAAAGTTAACAAAAATCCAAATAATTTTAAGTCTTAACAAGGCAATCGTCTGCAGGAGTCTGTAATCACTTTCTATCCAAAATCAACTTTTAGCTTGCAACACATAGAACATGCAGTTAGTTTCAACCACAAACACATTGTCACACAAAAGCCACCACCGCTAAGTTAGCATAACAGCCTATAGCAACGTGCTACCGTTAGCTTTCTTTGTGAAACTAAACGTTATACAGTACAAAACGTACGGCGAAAACACTCCAGAACATCGCAACACACACTTTCGAAAATGACTTACCGCAATACCAGGACTTAATCCGCACAAGTTATACCACGTCACCAAACTTTAATTCGGCATGAACAAAAAATCTCCTGTTCTTCCCACGCGGACTGAAACATATGTCCCCAATTTCAGCCGTTCCGCACAGCAAACACCGATTCAACTACGTCCGTTACAGCCCAAAACCATTAACCAAAAACACAACATTATAAGCGGTGACTTTTAGACCGTATTAATTATTTTCTCGCGGAGGTTTACACCAATCTGTTATAAGTTCCGTAGTCCGCTTTGAGAAATTTCCTGGCGCCGGCCTCCAGAAAACCCCTCAAAAGACTCGAACAGATGGCAGAAAACCGCCTACTACCACTAATTTATTTATCAAAACATATAGTCAAAACTGTCGTTTGATAGCCGTGCTATCAAGCAAAAACTCACATATTAGCTCCGCCATAGCACCTAGCTTAGGGCGGCCACCCTGATGGCCTGTCGTAAATGTTCACAACTCATTCTTATAGATTTTTAATTACAGTTATCCATCATAGTTAGTTAGATATTCATTCATCTATTTTAATTTATTTATTATACTCGAGTTCATCATTTATACAATAACATTTTAACACAAAACGCAACATCACCAGCACGTCTCGCAAAGCGCCTGCGTACAAAAACATCTCACACACACATAGTAATATACCCTTGTACAAGCAGAAATCAAAACACTAACCTCATCGGAGCTCACCAAAAAACAATGCCGGACCATTTTCACAATTCAGTTCGTGGTGCTCAGCCACGCGTCTGAAGTAAACGCAGCCCCACTCCCAGGTCAGCCGTCCAGCAGTCAGAGGGCGCCACAGGCCCTGCCGCTGCCATATCGCTCGCAGCCTGGGAGCTCCCAAATAGCGTCCTATTCTGGGCAGAGTGGCCAACTCGTCGAGTTCCGATCCGCACCGTGGCTCCAAATTGAGTCGTTGAAGATATCGGTCCATCGTTCCACCGTCCGCTCCGGAGAACAAGCAGCCCGCACTGGGCGCGCAGAGTAAAAAACTCCATCTCCCAGCATGCACCGGTGTTCCTCTACGGAGCGAAAAGAAGGAGTCAATCCTGCTCAGAAACAGGAAAACAGACAGACAGCTTCAACACTCCGGGCATGCAATAGTCAATCTGCTCAAAACAAAAAACATATTTAACTTGCATGACAACATTACCCAATGTTAGATTAACCAACCAATAGAATTAAAAAACTACGCAACTCTGCGCAAATTGTCAATAGAGCAAATACATGTCCGTTAATTAACTTAAAAAATATAACTGGAGCCTGGTCCAAAACCCTGCACACAGTCGAGGTCACCATTTGTTGAATTAAATAATTATCATAAGTAATTCAATGCATGTTCAAGCAGAGACAAAATGGAGCCAATTTCCAGTTTAACATTTATTTTGAACAGATTAACAAATTGCAGTTTTACAGAGGAATTTGACCCCGTCGTTCCCCTGTGGTCCAGATTTAAAGAAATCTGAACGTTGAATGATTTTCATGTCATCACTTTTATAGACACCAGACTTTTGCCAGGGTTGTAGGCGTTTCTTCTCCCTCGAATCTTACTCCAATCAGATCATTTCCAAACAGTCTCTTAGCCATGATTTGCTGTCAGAGAATTATGCAGTCCGAAGATGGGTCGTCTCTGTTCTGGGTCAAAGGTTCATTATAAAGATTTATGGTTAAATGGCTATCTGCTTCCCCCAAACTCTTCTCCCAGTTTTCATCTACACATCCTGCTTCTACAGCTTGCAATAAAACTCACCCCAGAGTTTTATGACTTAAAAGCTTACCTGCATAAACAATAGTGACAGACCCATTTTTACAACCATGCAAACTATATAAACAGTCTTTTACCTTCTGAATAATAAAAGTTTAAACATATATAGAATAACACCACATTACATAATGGAGGACCATGAGAAATTGTTTTTTTCAAAAGATAATAAGAAATCCCCCAAATTCCTGGCATGAAGTTTATTTTTTGTTTTAGAACATTGGGGCTTTGAAGCACTGAAGAAAGCATTAAAAAGTCTGAATTTTATGCAATAATGGCTTAGTTAGAGGTAAACTACCAGAAATCAAGAGCCATGTTGGCGGCTCACAGATACCTGTGAATTCAACAGTCAAAAAAACTCCCAGAGAAGACATTCAGATATTTACAATTGGATTTGAACAGAGAGTGGAGAAGGAGTGAGCAAACACAATGTCAAACTGCGTTATGTGCTCCCAGTCTCTTGAATACCAATCAGTCAGCAACAGGGATAAACCTGGACATTGAAGAGGATTTTCCTCAGACTTTTATCAAGCACAGAAAAGGTATTTGAGCAAAAATACAAACAAACACACTCAGACCCATATGAGTTGGTACCAGCAGGACGGTTTACAACTAAAGAGAGATGTAGCACATTTTCAGACTGCTGGAGTTGGAAAAGTATGTTATCATTAAGACATCTTTTACAACGATAAGGAAATTACAGTATGGTAATACCTAGGGTTGCATTGAATTTATAAAGATATTGGTATTTATGTTAAATATGTTTTCTTGGAAAAAGGGGTGTGGTATCATAAATAATTAAATATGTTCCTTTAGCTTTGTTTGAAAACTGCACAGTGCACACCAAACAAAGTTTAGTCCAACCTATTCTTCTTCTTCTTCTTCTTCTTTATTTTATTAGCAGATCACATCTCATTGGTGCATACCGCCACCCACTGTACAGGAGTGTGCAAAGGGACTTAATAGACTATTATCAGACTATCTTGGGTAGGAAAAAAGAGGAGCCTAGATCATTTTAATTAAACCTGATTCTCTCAGAAAGATAAGTAGGGATTTGATCTTATCTAGTCAAACCTATTGTCATGTTTCATCTGTTTTCTTTGTTGTCTGGTGTTTACCGGTCCCCTGCTCACAGCGCCATATGCTCCTGGTGATTAGTTCATTGATCTCACCTGTGCCTCTGCCTATTTAAACTCCTACAGGACTCCTGACTCACTCAGTACATTTACAGGCACAACTTAATCTAGCTTTTGGCATTAATTGGACTACTGTCTTAGTAAAATCTGGAAATGCACACTGTGCAAAGAAATGCATTTTATGCATGGCTGGGTTTGAGACAAGTTAAAAGTTGGAAAAAAGTTGTATTTATCAACATATGAAAACCCAAGGATGATGAGCAAAAGTGAGCTAGGGAGGTTTTAAGAATGGCTCACACACCAGAGTGCTGTTTCACGAAGCAAACTAATCTTAAAAGTCAGGCTTCCTTTAATAAGCAATGGTAGCATATGTTCTTTGATAAGCCTGTTCTGTGGTAGGCCTCCTCTGAGGCTTATTTTAGCTTGATGAATATGATTGGAGAAAGGTACGTTCAGACCACCCTGAACCACCCAAATAGGCAGCAAAACGCTCAGACTGACGAAAGTTGATGCTTTAAAATTAAACCCAGCTGCTTGCACACTTTCGTCCGGCACATATGTTCTGTATTACATTTAATACACAAGACGTATTTGTTACACCTGCAATTTTTAAATAAAGTAAAAAAAAAACAGTAGCTCATGTCGAATCTCGTCTCTGATTGGTTACTGCCCCGTGTTTAATACCCCAAAAGTTCAATTTTCCCAACTTCACTCAGGTGGAGGCCTTGATGAGCCGCAGCCATGTGGATGTGCTTATGGGAGCTGGACTGACATGCGCAATTTTCTGCATGCCAGCTTGCTGCAACTTTTTGCCCCCATGCTGCGTAGGTACCACAGACTGCATGTAATCTAGCTCTCCTGCTACACGGCAGCAAAGGGTGGTCTAAACATCTGAACCCAGCTTGTTTTTTTGTGAACTAGGGGTCAAACAAACTAATATCGTGAGAGAAAAGACAAATACTTTCTATTTAGACTTATTTAAAATTTCAATGTCCTGTAAGACACTTCGGATTCATTTGTGTATCAGTGGTACATAGATAAAGTTGTCTTGAAGTAAAATTGTTTCAGTAGTCAAACTAGTTTACATTACTTCATGCGATGTGAAAGCTGTGAAGAATTTGTCTCCCGGCACACAAAGTTGCATTAAGAGCAATAAGCAGATTTCTTCTCACAGGAAAGCCTGTTGACAAGTTCTACAAATCTGGTTTATACTGGAAATCACCTTTTTTTTCCTGTTCATTTTCCTGTTTTGCTGTTTCCAGCTGCCTCACACTTTCTTTAAGGCTTTTATTTCTGATGGCTCAAATCGATTAAAGCTCCGAAAGAACAGCAGATGAAAACCAGGAGCTCTTTCATTCCCTTTCAGCACACAAAACATGCACAAAAAACCTAAATACACACATGCTTTCATTGAATGCGTCCTGTTAAGCTAGTGAAGGCATTATCATAGAGTACAGACTGAGTGTACAGACAGGCACAAAATACAAACCACAAGGATCCATAAATTATCTTATTTAATCCCTTGATCTTCCTTTAGACTGCCAGTTCTCTGATTCTCATTTAGCAGCAGGAGATTTCTCCCACTTTGTCAATCAACCCATAATTTAATTTACTTTGTGACATTAGGTGCTCTTACAAGCAGGTCTTTTGATTAGTTTGGTGAAATGAAACTTGTATTCCACATCAGGAAAACAGAGTCTTTAAAAATAATATTTTTTTAAAAACTTTAAGTATTGCAGTCAAATTCAATCCCCACTCCATGATGTGTGTTTTGACATTTACTTTGTTTTAGCAATCACAAGGTTGAAGCAGTTCTGTTTGGTAAAGACAACTGAATCTGAAGGTAAATGGGACCGTCATGTTTTTTGTTTATTTGCAACCTTTAAATGCTTATGAACCTTTCAAAATATTAAGCTTCAGTATTCATAAAAAAAACTAAACTTTTACCCGAAGGACTTTATATGTTGAGCAAATCTCTTTATAAATCAGTGCCACACAAATTGCTGCATAAGTAGTACAAAAAAATGATATTAGACGATCAGAGATAGTTTTCTGGCTTAATACTGGGCATCATTTTCAACTCTGAAATGTAGTTTGTAATAAAACATGTCTTTGTGTTAAATAACTTGCAGGTTACAATTTACAGCGTAAATGTGTCTGTGAAATATATTTTTTACAGAACATGCAGCAATACGCTGCTGTATATAGTCACAGTGATCTAACTGGTGCACATAATCTGACCATGATTCAACCATAATGAGACAGTGCAAGTGATGTAACAAAATGTGTTTTTAATGCAAATAACGTTTAGTACATGCGTTATCACACATACACGCACTTCAACTATCAATCATCATTTTTATAACTGATGGTCTTGTAAAATTGTAACAATATGGCTTTTATAAGCTGGTGTAGGCAAGGCAATTTTATTTATATAGCACACTTTCAATGCAAGACAATTCAAGGTGCTCTACATGATTACAAAAATATAAAAAAATGAAAACAGAAAGAACAGACATTTATAAAAGAAAATGTAGGTAAAATTCTGAAAGTTTAAAACTGATGAAATAGAAAAATCAATTAAAACATTTAGCAATAACAGTAATTCAAAGAAAACATTTAGTGATTAGAGCATAAGAGAAAATGTATGTTAAATGTAAATGTTAAATGTACTGTAAAAAAACAACAGAAAACATTTCACGATTGACAAAAGCAATAAAAAGAATGAACACAAAAGTCTTATGAGTTACTCATAAGCGAGTCTAAATAGATAAGTAAAAATTTTTTTATTTTAAAGAGTTCAGTTTCTCTTCAGTTTTGCATTCATCCGGGAGTTTGTTCCAGATGTGGGGAGCATAGAAGCTGAAAGCTACTTCTCCATGTTTGGTTCTGGTTCTAGGGACAATCAGTAGACTAGAGATGGAGGAGCTGCATGATCTGGATGGTTCGTACCGCGATAGCATATCTCTAATGTACTCTAGTGCTAACCCATTCAATGATTTACAGACTAATAAAAGCACTTTCAAATCTGTTTTCTGAGCTACAGGGAGCTAGTGTAAGGATTTTAGAACTGGAGTGATGTGTTCTACTTTCCTGGTTCTAGTCAGAACACGAGCTGCAACGTTCTGGATAAGCTGCAGCTGTCTGGTTGATTTTTTTTTTTTTTAGGTAGACCTGTGAAGATACTGTTACAGTAGATTTATAAATAAGTTTAGGATCAGGATGTTTAGGATTTTATAAATCAGTTTAGGAAACGTCATCTTTCACGAAAACTTTGAATTGTAAAAAAATCTCAACTTCTTACTGCCTGAATTACTTTAGACAGCAAAAAGCTATTTTTCAAGAAAGTAAAAATCTAATGTTTATAGACATTTTTTTATAATAATATTTTATTGACATTTACCTTATTTTTACAAAACAACACAAAACAAATAACACAAAAAGTGTTCATAAACAGAATAATTAAATAAAAACAATCTGTAACTATACAGAATTCACAGTATCCACTCATTCACAATCTCCTTATGCAGAGCTGAGAGACGTTATTCAAATATTTGGGACATGAAAAAAAAGATGCAACACGAATGTAAATGAGACAGTCACAGTATGGGTCTATCCATTCGAACGAACCCCAACCTCTTTGAATTGTAGCCGCTAATTCATTGGGCAAGTGTTCCAGTAAGGGCCCCCATAGGTTATTGAAAACATCGTCCCGCCCCTTAATCTTTGCACTGAGCGTTTCCATTGGAAGAAGCTTAAAACTTTCAAGATACCACTGAGTTATAGTTGGAGATTTGTCCTTAATCCAATTAAACAAAACACAGTTTTGTGGCAATAGAAGTAGTTTCTTTATTAATTGAGACCTATACTTATCCTGTATTTTGTTTAGGGGTGGCAGCCCTAAAAGAAACTGCCCTCGGTCCTTACAGTTTTTCCATTTTAAAATGGAACTGACTTCTTTAGTAATGTGTTGCCAGAAATTTGATATTTATGGACAACTCCACAAACAATGCATATATGTTCTAGTTCATGAATTGCACTTGAGGTTTATCGGCGAATTGTGTGGAGCAAACTTATTCAAAAGGTGTGGCATCCTATGTTGTCTATGTAAGATCTTATACTGCATTTCTTTATATCTATTGCATACAATTAATGAGTGAATAGATTGTATACTTTCAAGCCGGAATCATCATAATGTCTCTGTATTTCGTCTTCCCATTGCTGAATACGTTTTCTAATGTTGCAACTTGTCTTGCACTTCTGTGAATGACATAAACACGCGATTGTCAAATAAATCATCAACCACTCTTATTCCTGTACTGTACCATCTACGAAATTTTTTTTTCAATCCCAGGAATTACATTTTTGTTATTAATGAAAGGTGTTAAATAAGAAAAAGTACAATTACTATCCGCAAATGTATTCATATCTCCCCAGATTTTTCGTGGATTTTCAATCAATAAATTATCCTGTCAAGCAGATGTTCCATTGAGCAGAAATTGTTAACATGACTAATAAACTTGCAGTAGACATACATTTAGGGCGTTTTCACATGGTACGCGAGTCTGCACTCGGATGCCGTATTTGGTCAAAATCCACTTATTTCTTACCATGTCAACGCAGCCTGGACCATGCCAGGATACGGCCAGAGAGACTTGCCTTGAAGTCGTATCGGAATCCAGGTACAAGTGGATACGGATCATGTGAACACAAGCCGTACTCTGGCCGTACCTAACACAATACACGCGCTTCACGCGGAAATGACGACACCGCAGGCCGAAATTACAGAATCACCTTGCGACCATAAAAATACCAAAACAACCCGATTGAAGCATCCCACAGCAACACAGGCGGTTGCAAAACGGGGGGATTACTACAAAACTCACCCAGTAGATGGCTTCAGGTAGCAGTTGACCAGTAGACCAGTTTGTTTACATTCTAGGCTGTCGCTTGTTTTATGACGTTGGTACTTCTGACTCCCTTGTTTGTTGGATAGCTACAGAATTATTTGTATACCGCCACCTGCTGTTTTGGTGGAGTCCGTCATGTAAAACACTGGACTCCAGTACAGGCCGAGATTCGCACCATGTGAACAGAATTTTTTTTGCATTTTTCTCTGGCCGTTTTCTGGAACGGCCACACATGTGAAAACGGCCTTAGGTATTCAGAACTCAAACTGCTAAAATTAGACATAATAGGGCATATCTTTAAATGATAAATTGCATAAAAGTGTTTTGAAATCAATCATTGGTCTGTGTTGAATATGCATCATTTGAATTATTAAGATGGAGGACTGGAAGCAGCTAAAACCAAATTTTCAAAAGTACCTGAAATGTACATAGTGTCTGTCCAGCATGGCCTTCAGAAACAGTCTCTAAATAACTCTTTTAAGTCTGTGTTAGTTCGCACAAGTTGTGGTCATTGTCAGAGCTATCAGCCCTCCGTCCTGGTCACTCCAGTCTGATCATTGTCTGCACTATTCTTTAACCTGTCGCACCTGATCCTCATTCCCTCATGTCTATTACCTCATTGTCATTACTCATTAAGGTGTTCTTGCACAACACTGCCAGAACAAGAGGATTCCAAAATGATACAAAAAATGATACATTTCATAATCTCATAAAAACTATTTTGTACAGAAAAAAAGTAGTTGATTGAGAATGCCAACGGACTAAATAGCATCAATTTAACATGTTGTGGTCATAATAGGCTTCTGTAGTATAACATTTGGTTGTCAGTTTTTAAACTAAGTTTATCTGTGTGCAGCAGATAAGGTACTACGTACAGAAAGCTACTTTGAAAAACTTTAGTTAGATATTCTTTAAAGGCCAACCTAAAAAAAAACTGTAGAAATTACAAACATAACATGATGTTTATTAAAAACAAAACATTTTTTTTTATTTTGGGAGGGATTTTGGCCTAGAAAATGTATTTGCATTGTAACTTTAACAAAAACAGTTGGTAAAAATATTCTTGATAACTAGATTAACATAGAATTTTTCTGTATGTACAGTGATATGGATGACTCTGCGTCAGTTACAAGAAATGTTTGTTACATAAGTTTAATGACATGCTACAATATGAGAGAGCTGAGTGGAGAAGGAGTGGGGAGCAGACGCATAATCTCTTCTCTGAGCCTTTCAGACAATGTTGCAAGGATAAATTTAATTTAGTCGGAGGATTAAACCCATTTTGTGACTCACTTTGCTTTTGTAAATTTGGAGTTTACTTTAGCTGCTGTATGCTGACGAAGAAGCCCATTCACCTTTTGAGCTTCTGTTTAAAAATCTAATTAACTTTAAAAGCGGAAAAAGACTTTCATAGCATAATTAGTTCATATTAGCTCCACTGACAGATGGGTGAATTGAAAAACACACATTTTTAGCCCAGCAATTACAGTTTTTTTCTGAAAAGCTGAAATTAATTTCATGCTATAAAACACTTGTTTTTCCGTGCGCTAGGCGCTTACAGTCTTTTATTGCCGTATTAAGTAATACAATAAAATAAGAGGCTGTCAAGTGACTATGTGAGATTTTCACCTAAAGAATAAAACTGCGATCACCTGATTTAGCTCATAAGTGGTATTCCATACCCTTTTGGGAAGAACAACAAAATAAATCTAAAATAAAACTCTGACAAATGTGTTACGGCCACCTGTTTTTCAGGGGCCTTGTTTTGTTTTACCTTTGTATGTGTTTACTTTCAGTTGAATGTCAAACCCCGCCTGCAGATTATGTTCCTGGTTCCTCCCTCCTCCTCCTCCTCATCATCATCATAGCACTTTAGGTTATTTGTTTGGTGCCCCATTTTATTTAAGGCTTCCCTTACGGTGGTTACAAACCAAAACGCAATAGACACGATAGACTTTACATTGACATGTAAAGTCAATGGAGGAGCGTGATTAAGCGTGACTTGGGATCCCGCGACACATCAGAAGCAAGATTTGCGAAAAAGCTTTTCTGCCTGATTTACGCGACCAAGTAGTGCAGCTGATGAGTTTCAAGCGCAACCCAAAATACGCGCTGCATTTTATGTCTGCCGCAGAAGTCGGAGAACCAACCAATCCGTTGATGGATTTCAGTGATGCTGGGACTGACTGAATGGGGTCACAGCATCCGCAGGACATGTAAACTGATAAACACTGTGGCTAATCACCCCGACAACATTACACCAGCTGTTTTCTATGCAGAGACAGGAATAAAAGAAATAAACATTATAAAGAGGTTAAACTATTTAGACAGGAATGCTCTTACGAGGTTTGTGGGTGGCTCTTAAAAGAGCCGTTGTGACCGCAAAACAGCTTCCTCAGCCAGATAACTAGGCCTGGAAATGTCCAAACAAAGCACGTCCCGCGCCGCTCATGTATTATATTATAAACCTTTATTAACAGCAGACAGATGGACAGCCGCGGAGCTTGGTAGTTGGTGTGTTGGCGGGGCAAAGCTTGGACCTTTGCGGCATAAACTGGGCGAGGTGCCAGAGTGTTTATTGATCCTTCCGCCATTGCTCGACTGGGTCTACCCCCGCAGCAGCCGTCCCGACATTTAACATGGTCAGCTCATGGACCAGAGTACACAGGGAGTTCCCGGAGGGTCGGGAGAATGAGGAAGGGAGGGATGGAGGAGGAGGCCAGCGGAGAGGTCCCGGCCAGGATCCTTTCACATTTCCGGTTCATGCAACTTAAAATGCCAAAAGATTTTCTTAGTGGATGCAGCTGTGTTGGTTTGAGCTCTGTCTAAAGCCTTGAGATTTAGCAAATGAAATAGGCTTTATTGACTGTTTTTTACAAAAAATATTAAACAAAATGTCCGAGCCTTTAATATAACAGAGTTTCATTGTGATACTCTTTGCTTTTCAAATTATTTGTGAGAATAATGTTTGTGATGAAGCTTAGCATGGTTTTTTTCCGTTTGATCTGCTCCAGCATCTGCAGTGTGGTGGAGCATAGCGTTGGGGTGCAGGATGCAGGTTTATAGAGAAACGAGCCATTTCACTTCGTGGTCTAACATTAACTATAGGATATAAGTTAAATTTCAGGACAAATTAATACTGTATAACACCAACGGTAACATTTTATCATATACATTTATATCCCAGAAGTTGAAAGCTGTAAAATAGCATGATATAGTCACTTTAAGTACTTCAGTTGTCAGTTTGTTTATGTCCATTTATTTTGCTGCTTTCTGATTAAAGTTTTTTTGTTCTCCCATTTTAACAACTGTCTACATGGTCTTTTGTGTTAAACCACTGACCCCTAGCCAGAGAAGTGCATGCGTTCATAAGCGTGTCCATCTCTTTCCCTCCACCCTGACACAAAGCAGCTGCTGTTGCACTGAGATCACAAGTGAAATGTTTTGACGGAGTATAACTATAATGCTGTATGTACAAGTCCTAATATGGTCAGAGGAAGCAAGGAAGTGTCTAATCCAAAAGTCCTTCAGAACAAAAGGTGAACATGAACTTGCATGACAAAATAGCATTCTTTCTTTAAGCCTATTTATCTCAGATGAGTTTATTACAGTAGGATAAATAGTATTTAAATAGTAGAAAGAAGCGAAAGGCAGAATGTTAGCCTTCAAGTCAGTGGGGCTTTTCTCTAAAAAAAGAAAAATGACATGAACTTTAATCAGAAATGGTACATTATGCAAAATTTAAGTTTGTTTTTATGTTACAATCGGTGTTATTCTTTTATTACTCCATTAACCCACAGATGGAAAGAATTGGGTGATATGATCATAAGGCAGATGCTAAACCCACATTCAGAAGACATCAAACCGACACAGAGGAGGAGTTAATGGGAAATTCGTTTTTTTGTTTTTTTTGTTTACCTGGACCTTCTTTTAAATTTTATGTTTTTTTACTCACCCTGAGAATTTTAGAGCCATCTGAGCCGTTGAGCACTTCCTCCATCAGTGGACATCTGTAGAATGGGAGTGTTCGGGGCAGGACAAATTCCGCTTGTAATAAGGTTTAATCTGCCCATATATGCAGTAATTCTACCATGTTTATTTTCCCCTTGGATTTATGAACGCCTATGAAGAGCTTCTTCATTATCTTCCGGGCCGGTCTGGAGGTAATACACATTTATGCTGCAGCAGGTCTGTTAGAAAAAAACAAAACACGGAATTGTCCTTTAACAGCCCTACTGCAGCATAAATGTGTATTACTTCCGAATCTGCTCGGAAGAGAATCAAGAAGCACTTCGCACTATTTCAGGCTTCTCTTAGCCTCAATTCTTCTAAAAGAGTCTATCAACTAATCTCTTTGAACGGAATAATAAATGAATAACACAGATTGTAACATAAAAACAAAACAACGTGACTTTTGCATAATGTACCATTGTCATTATGACAAGCTATTGTGTATGATTTCAACTTAAACCCATTAGTGAATACAGCATTCACAATCTTCTCTTTAATCCATTTCATTATAGATACAGTGCTGCATTTTATTAACCAGAATAACAATGAACAAAGCCTTTTAAAAAACAAAAAATGTATCATCTGACTAAAACCTCCAGGAACAAGATGGATCAAAGTTTCCTTCAGGGAGCAGGAAATCCACCACGTTTTCCAAACTGTCAGCAAACTCAACAGTAACTCAGTTATCCACATAATGAGACTGGGATCCAGATATGAAGTCAGCATGTGCTGTCACGACATCATTGTCCTGGAACATCAAAGTAAGCTTCAGCAAAGGCTGCTGGAGCGATCATACAACAATAAGTGAAATTGCTCCGAGAAATGACTCACTTGGGATTAAATGTCTTCATCATAACTGTGAATGATCAATTCTGTAGAATATCAGTCAATTCAGTCTTATACCCATCCGATTGTAAAACAGGTACATGGATACTGTAGAAATAATGCCCTCTAACAGTGTGATAAAGAATAGTGACACTTGATATGGTTTAAAAGATCTAGTTTCATAGAGCTAGATTTACATCATCACTGATACTCCACAAAACACTGAAGTCTAACAAGGCTTCAAATTCACATTGTTACTAAATCAAAACTCCAAAAGTATTAAAAGGATTTTATCCCTCACAATAAAGCTAAAACACCATACTGTCTATCAGAAAAGGATAAACAGCATAAAAACTAGAAGCAGATTTGGCAAAAATGTCATACCACAAGTTTTTTGTTTTATTTTTACCTCAAAATCCTGCATTCATCTCTATTTCCACTATTTCAGTATTGCTCTTGAATAAAAATATAATATAGACAACCTAAAGGCTAAAGTGTATTTTTAACAGATATTTTTACATAGTGCTTGCTAGTAATAGTATGACTATTTTGTTTTTATGATTGTTTGCCAATTCATAACATTTACCAGTTTAACTTCAACATAAGTGTTGCGATTATTATTATTACTATTATTAGTGATACTAGTAGTAGGAATAGTAGTAGCAGTAGTGGTAATATTTTTTATACGGTCGAGGGCAAATTACTACGGAAGCGTAAAGCTGCCACCTCGGCAAAAGAAAAAAAAGAGCTGTATCACGTTATTTCCTGATAACTTTATTGTTCTAACAATATACTTTTCACGTTTGTACAATATAAATATATTGTATGAACATGATAATATTGTACAAACGTGAATAATTCATTGTTTGACGATACAATTTTCTCACCAGTTGAAGTTGATAACGGTGCAGATCAGCGCGTGCAAAAATGTCTCGTTTCCTGGAATTAATTAAGTTCTATTTTATGCTTGGATTGAGGCATGGGGAGATTTTGCAGTTACTGAGCAGCTTGGACAGTATTGTGATAAGTATGCGGACACTGAGAAGGAACCTAAAATGCATGGGGCTGTACAGGAGGAAGAATGAGTCTGATCCGATGGAAGTGGCTACATTTCTCGCTGATCAGCTGGAGGGACATTAAGGCTCCATGGATATAAACTACAATAAAGTTTTCACGTAATAACGTAATATTATATTGTACAAACTTGAAAAGTATATTGTTCGAACAATAAAGTTATCATGAAATAACGTGATACAGCTCTGTTTTTTCTTTTGCCGAGGTGGCAGCTCTACGCTTCCGTAAATTACAGTGTGCTGCCCAAACACGTGAATGGAGAGGATACTGAAAGCATTTTTAGGTAATGGTAAATGACCTGTTATTGTAGAAAGTTTAATCTAGTCCAGACGATCCCATAGACCTTTACACTACATGCAGTTGTTCACACACACACACACACACACATATGTTGGGTTTCTATGTCTTGTGGGGACTTCTCATTGACATAATGTTTTCCGTAGCGCCTTACCCTAACCTTAACCATCAAAAATGAATGCCTAACCCTGACCCTTACCCCAACCTAACCATAACCTAAGTGTAACCCTGACACTAAAACCAAATTTTAAGCCTAAAAAATTGCTTCAAACTTGTGGGGACCGGGATTTTGGTCCCCACAAGGGAGGTCGGTCCCCACTTGGATAGTAAACTTCCAATTTTTGGTCCCCACAAAGATAGTAATACCAGGTCCACACGCACGCACACACACACACACACACACATTCACACATTGATGGCATTAAGCTGCATTGTAACCATAGCTGCAATGGGGCATACTGAAATGAGCAAATCTGCCATCACCGCCGTGCTCTGACTATCCCCAACCGCTTTAAGGAGCTTTAAAATATGCTATTTGAAGTTTAGTGCACTTTATTCGAGGCTAAGGCTCTAATGGTGAATGTTTATTTTATTGACACTGTAAAATGGAGGCACAAATCTATGTGTTGTTTTTATGACTGTATATAAGCAAACCCAATGATCAGGTTTTCTTGGTACAATACATCTTAAAAGTTGAAGTGTGGTCTGACATGCAGATTAGTTCAATGTTTCCTTATTTAGCATCAACTACAAGACAGCTTTGAATGCAATAATGCAATGCTGACTAAATCTCTTGAGAAATCTTTTTTGTGCGGTCAAAGTTCTAAGTATGAGTCCACGGAACAGTTGCTGCACGCTAGGGGTTGAAATCCCTGGTTTATTTTTACTGCTTTCTCCTTACATTGGTGGTGACAGATGTGAGGCATTACGTTTCATACTCAGTCAAGGGGCTTGGGGTTTTTAATAGCACAATAACTAAAAATGATATGAATTTTTTTTGTGAATTTTTTTTTGCGTTTTTTTTTAACCAGTAATATGAACTTTAGCAAGGATGCTAAAGGAAAAGCAGGGACCTAAAATGTATATGTTGGAGCAGGCACTTAAGAACTGCAGTTAATAGAAGGTGATTTAGGTTATAGTATAGACAGTTCTATAATCACTCTGTTTTGGCAGAAATTGACATGTTGTAATCCATAATAATCTTTTTACATAGATTGAAATAGTACAGTGAGGAACATAAGTACATAAGGAACACAAGTATTCAGCAAGAATTATGGTCTTTGATAGCCAGAATTCTTCCTGATTGACAGATGTTCAACTACGTATGTTCAGCAATAAAATATAAATAGATTATTAAGAGAGAGAACATAACATTAACCATCACACCCATTTAGACAGAAGAAATATTGTATTGACTGTGTTCTATAGTTCCAACTTTATATTACCTGTCAAGAAAGGTTCCTTAGGTGATGAGTAATATGATGAAAAGCTTTTTTTAAAGGTTTTGTGACCACAGTGGCCTTTATTTGACAGTTAATAGTTCATAGAAAGAGGAGAGAAATGGGGAAAAACATTTGGCAAAGGTTAACCAGAATAAGACTTTAACCAAGACTGGAACTGCATTGAGGGCTAAGGCCTTCATATATGGGGCACCTGTACAAACCACTGTGCTACGCAACGCCACGTCCTTGTGACACTCGTTTTATGACTATCACACAGATGAGGTCATGTCAGATAGGTGGTTCATCTTGGGCTCATTCAATATATTGCTGTGGTGGTTAGTTGTTCACTAAAAACAGTAAGCCTAAAGTTATTATAATTTTATAACAAAGCTGATATTTTCCCTGAAAAAATCTCATAATATTAAGTATACATGCATATCCAATAAATTAGAATATTATTAAAATGTGAATTTATTTCAGTCACTCAAGTAATTACACACAAACTGAAGTTATCCGGCTTTTAGTTGCTAGTTACAATTTTTTTTTTTACATTTGGGGCTAATTAAATCACAACATTTAAGATGAAACTATTGTGTCACACATTTTTTTTCTTTTCTTTTTTTACATGAATGTGGGCTTAATGACAAGTATATTCACTACCTGGGTAAAGTATGTTTTTCTCTAAAAGGTACTGTTACTTTACTGAGCAAGGCTGCTCACAAGATGACCTTTTTAAGCCACCAATATTTCTCTTTTTGACCCTTTAGAAAACAGTTTTGACTAAACCAAGGTTTACAAGAATATAATGAATATGGGTGAGGAGTAATGGAGATGTTCGGTTAACCATAAAAAGTAAAAAAGCAGGCATCATTAGTTTAGAAGTTCTGCAAAAAAAGAGCAATTTTTAAAGAAATTGTAGATATGTCTCTCTTTATTAAAGAGATTTTGATTAACTGTTTTGTATTACTTGGACAGAAAATTGAAGAGCGAGCAAGTGATATATGACAGTTTCTTGGGGGTTCAATTTGCTGCAGCTTCACTTAACTGAAGGGTGAATACACAAGAGACACACACACACACACACACACACACACACACACACACACACACACAGAAATTATCGTTTAAAAGAGCTCAGGACTAATGGACCATACTACAACCCTTTGAGAGATGAGGGGATTGTCATAATGGTAGGATATTTCTCCCAGTAATTGTACAGAGATGTTGCTTAAGTTGATACTGCAATCATATTATACATAAGAGATAAAAAGAGACAAGAACCAAAATCAAGGGAAAAGAAGATATAAAATCAGAGATGTTGAAGTTTAACCAATGGTAGAAGGAATAAAAGAGGGGACAGAAAAATGCAGTAGTTTTGGTTTTAAAAGAACAGAAGAAGATTGACCCGGGGCTAATATATCAAAGCTTTTTAAAAGACATAAACTCGGTTCTGTTCGAGAAGTTAAAATCGTAAAACAGATTTCAAATTAAACCATCAAATTAAACAACCAGTAGATCAGCTATGCAAAAATTATGGTGCCTTTTTCACTGAATATTGTATACTGAATACTGAAACAGTAGAGATCACATTTCCGACAATAAATGTTCTGGATGTTTTTAAATGCAGCCCTGTGTTGTGTTCTCAAATCACATTTACTGTAATTCCTTGAATCAAACAGTAATATTCCTCCAAAATATATTTTCTTCTTCTGAAAATCTAGATTCAAAAAACGGCTCAGCAGGACCTACAAGAGTTAGAGACTGCACTCAATTGGTCTCCTTTTGACTTTTGTCCTTTGGGCCTCAGGCATTGTATCTGTCTGCAGCACATTGTTAGTATTTCTTTGTTCCTATGTGTGCTGCAGAGGGAAGGGGTGAACCATTATAATCACGTTCCACCCTGAAGGTCTGAGTACAAATACATGTTTTTTGAAGTATCTACTGAGCTCTAGTTTAATTCAAATGAACGTGGACCTAGTTTTGCTTTATTTACAAAGCACCACATTAGATGAAACCTGCAGCTGAGAAGTAGACTATTAGAAAATATTTACAGGATGTAGAGTATTATCATTTTTTTATGCAATCAAGCAAGAATTTCAGAAAAGCTTTGTTACGTTGAGGTTAAAGGAGGACGTTTAGAGCTTTTACAGCCCATTTTATTTATAAATCCAGAATGGCTGACAGGATTTAAACGAGACGTGGGTAGATATAGGAGAAGTGCTCAGACAACATCCGATAACAACGAACCAGCAGAGACACAAGGGACAATGAACAGGTGGGGACAGGGAAAAGGAACATCTGACTTCAATTAGACAAACGGGGAGACTGGGACTGATACAGATGAGGAGTATTAGGGAGACACAAACAGGGAGGGAGGAGTGACACAGAAGAAGTAACGAAGAAGACAGAGTAACATTATAAAAAGCTTCCAACAGATGCAGAATATTTCAATCTATTTTAGTGTTTAGTTGGATATATCTTTAACAGTGTTTGCTGAAGTCTTGAATTATTTTTGATTGATTTGCTGCACCTGCATATGATGCACCTTGGGAGTGGGTGTGTAGACAAATTTTTGTTCCACAAACTTTTAAACTGACACAATTGTGAAAGGTATTCTCATCTGTTTGACAAATAAATTAAAGGTAAATATTTGAAAGCTTTTCAGAGTCAAAAATTAAGGATTAGCTAAACACAGTTGCTTAATGTGTCTCAGACCTAATGAGATAAAAGAGCACAACAAAGTACGACAGAGTAAAGTTTAAAAGAGGTATTCAAGTACTGTAAAACTCAAGGATTATACATTTCATATATTTTGTATAACTAATAAACATAAGTTTCTATGATATAATAAAATGTGGGGTATGGCCAACTTTGGAGGATGAGCATCGGGGGGGGGGGGTCTGGAAGAAAGTCATCATGGCTGAATTAAATGCAGAGCAGCTAGATTTGGTCCAGACTAACAAACCGGACCACATTTTGAGGTGGTCTCGGTCTGCTTCCAAACGGACTCTGTTACGGTTCACTTAAGGTGTGAATACGAACCAGCCCTGGTTCGGTCCAACTTTCTAATAAAAGCCCCTTTTGTTCTATGTAGGCATCTGTAGTGCACTGTGCTTTGCATTGTGAGTGTGTTCGGTGTTGTAATTTGTTAGCATTAACGCACATAATGCCCTTTTTTCCACTAGGGTCGTGTTAACCCCAAACGGTCGGCACAGCAAGGGCTAAAACAGGATGATTGTTTTTCCATTATCTCAGAAGAATGGTAAAGGGCAAGGACATGAGTGGGTTTAGCTTAACAAAAGCTGCAGCAAAAAGCAATCAAAAAGTCATAATGGCAACACAGATCCTCTCAAAAATTAAACGATTTTTGACTTACCTCACATTTCTCAGACGCGGATCTCTTCGTGCCTCCAGCTCCTGGTCTGTGCTCCTTACGTCAGTACGAATCTAACCAGCGATCATCCAGTCTGTTGAGACTGAATCTGCAGCCTTCCAACCCGATCTAGCCGACTCCAGCAGAGACCTCTGCTTCTCTGCTGCCACCAGCGGCTATCAGGCTTCTTACTCCCCGACACGGCAGGCTCGCCACAGCCTCTCCGTCCCCAATTGCAGCTCCATTCCTCTTGGCGGCCTGATACAAATCAGTTTTCCAACGTCCCTAATGCCGAAGCTGCAGCCGGTATCTCGCTTCTACAAGCGCAATCCATCTGTGTATACAGATCTAAGTCTGCTAATTACGTGACTTTCACCGCGTTTGCTGCTGGACCAATACGGAATGACTGTCATCATGCATCTGTTTCCTGTTTGTCTCTTTCTAGGACTTTCTTTCAGTAATTCTTGCTACAGTGCAAGCAAATGCAATGGGGATATAATACATTTTACTACATTTAGTTCTTTTTGTTAAAACTGCAATGTGAACTCTAACCGCACCAGCTCAAAGTTGCAACAATGTTGCAAAATTAGTCCCCAATCATACCGAATCCAGCGGACTAACAGCTGTGAAAGCACCCTTAAAGTTCATTACAAGAAAATTAAACACATACCTGGAATATGACTTTAAGTGTACTTCAAAGTGTACTTTTATAAACTTAGCTTCTGAACAGCAACAACCTGTTTGAAGAATTTCAGTCAGGTTTTAGAGCTCGTCATAGCACTGAAACAGGCACTGGTGAGAGTTACTTATTGTATTCTTATGGCCTCACATAATGGACTTCTGACTGTTGTGGCCTTTTTGGATCTCATTGCTGCTTTTGCCAGAGTAAATGAAAATATTCTCTTAGAAAGGCTTGAACATGTTGCCGGGATCAAGGGAGTAGCAGTAGGCTGGTTTAAATCATATCTGTCTGACAGATTCCAGTTTGTTCATGTAAAAGATAAATCTTCACACTCAACAGTTAGTTGTGGAGTGCCAGAGGATTCTGTGTTGGGACAAATTCTTTTTTACTATATGTGTGTGTGTATTGACATGGGCCAGATTAACAGCCATACAAATCAGGCAAGTATAAAAGATATATGTTAAATTTAAGTTCAAAGTTTTTTAAACACGATAACAGCACCTGTGCATTAAAAAGCCAAAAGATTAATGCAGGTTCTACAATTCTATAAAAACATTGAATGACGACACAACAAAACAAAAACCAATCTTAAGTACTTTGGTCAATTTGCACATTTGTGCTTTCTCTAATCCTATGCTTACATTGTTTATTGGTTTAGACATAAACCAATGGTGCAAAATATTTTAAACTAATCACAATTAGTAAACTCATTTATCTTTCAATCCAGCTTTCTAAAATAAGCCATGGTCTATTGAAGCAGACCAGTTCCAGACTCCTCCAGAACTGTGACATCAGAATTCATGGTTTATATTTTTATTGCATATTTACCCATCCATTGTTCTTTTATTTGTGGTTATTAATTAATTTTAATCAGCAGTATGGTTGTTTCTAGCTTGGGTGGTTAAATGTTTGTCTTATTTTCTTTCTTTGGTAAATAAACTTTTGTATTTTGGAAAGTCACTGTTTGTCTATTATTCAGCATAAATAGACAGTGGCATGGTTAATGTTCAACTCACGTCTAGAACAAACTCTTTCGTGTTTATTCACCTCAGCCTAATCTTGGCGGGTGCTAAATTATGAGACTATATTTGGCTATTAATATAATTCCTGACTTGTCAGGTGATGCCCTGTTCATAATAATTTTCCATAAATTATTAATCTTATTGATTGCCATAAGCAATCCTTTAACTATTCATCGCCAAATAGCTGCCTTTCTTCCAAATACCCAACTATATAAAACTTTAAACTGTTTAGAATGTTTGTATAATTGTATTGAAATGACTTTTCTTGTGCCTGGGATGCTATATGTTGTGAAATGGCGCTATATAAATAAACTGAATTGAATTGAAAGTGGGCCACATTATTTTATAATTTATTTTTTAGGGGTACCATCATTTTTGTCCAGGCCTGTTTCAAGCATTTATTTTTTAAATAATTTTGTTGAAGCATGGATGAAAAGAAAGACTTTCATTGGTCAACAGTTATATAATTTTTATTTATTATTACTTTTGTCAGATTAAAGTTATTTCTGTGACCATTATGAGTTTTTCTTTTATTTAATGAAGGGTACCAACAATTTTGTCCACGTCTGTATATATATATATTATGCCTTTTTAAGGTAGATGAAGCGTTCTTGATGATCCTAATATTTGTAAACTTTCTTGTCCATGGATCAATATTTTCAGTGTTTTGATTCTTGATTCCCTTAGTCATCACTTTTGCCTTGTGACATGTTGCTTTGTTGTGTTCAGCACCAGAATTAGGGTATATTTAAAGCAAAACTGTGACTGAAGCCAGCCCCTTTGGATGAAAGGCAGCACCCACGTTTGTATTTATAACAGCATTTTCCCCTCTTAGTACAAGGTAAAGTAGGTGGACATTTTTAAAGCTGTGAGTGTTGTTAGCAGTGCGACCTGGTTGTGTTGTGCCTGTCTGTGCACATGTGACAGCATTGGTCTGTAGAGGGCTGGGAGCTCCTGCATAGGTACCGCCACAACAACTTTGCTAACCATACCATTTCATGTAGGCTATATTATTATGTTCCTTATTACTACATTCAGTGTTGATGTGTGAGCCATACCAGTTCAAAATGTAAGTAATGACTGTCTGATAAGCTATGATGAAAAATCATATCCAATCCTATTCTGTAGTTGAATCTTCATTAGAAGATGATCGTGGCACTTCTTGCACTTTGTGTGCAACAGACTATTCTTCTCAACAACCTGCCGTCTGTCCTTGATGTTCTTGATGATTCACTTAATTTGGGTAGAATCTAAGCAGCAGTGTCCTTGCTTTTGAAGCCTTTCAGGAACAAAGCTATTATGAACATGTTTCAAAGATAACTATGGCTAGCAAAAAAGGATGATGTACTTTTCCCCTTTAGAAAGTCATTGTGCTCCTTTTAAATCCATTATAACGACAAAGAGACATTAGCTCTCTTGTTCTTAATCATTAAAATAATTTTAATGATACTCGCAGTTCACTTTGTGGTTTTACTAAAGCAAGATGCAAATGAGGATTTCATTTTTAAGGAAATGATCATTAACTTTTCAATTAATTTACTTTTATTTGACTCTTCATAGCAGCCTAGGTTCGATGCAAATTGCCACAATAAAACCAAAACCGTATGAGGTGTGAAAATATAAAAAGATTTTTGTCACTGTCAAAACTTTTCGCTATGATTGTTAATATTTTTTTGCCAAACCCTTGAAGGAATGCCTCATCTTATGTATGACGCTTGACTGCTATGTTAAAACTCAATAAAGCATGATAACAGCACACATCTCCATCAAAGCAATATTTTTTCCGAATTATAGTTCATCTACTTAAATTGAATTAAATAATTGATTGCTCCATGCCTGGATGAGTTATCAGAGAGAGTAATAGCACTTGTCAATTTAATAAATAAATAAATATCAGGGCTAATAGGAACAGAATGATTCAAATAAACCACCACATTTTTATATCTAATCAAGCCTTCTGTTATGGTACTGATGATGGCATTTCCTTCTATGAGTGCATCAGTGGACAGGATTTTACTTATCATCTGACCTGTCACCTGGTCCTGCCACCTGTTCCTGCTAATCTGCGCCCAGTCAAATGCAAACAAACCAAAAGCATTCTACTATGAGTTTCCTGGATACACACAGACATTCTCACTGGCCCGCTGCATAGAGAAGCATTCAGACCTGCAACACCTTTGTGGGTTTTCTAGGATTTATTTTGGTTGTAAGGGATAAATATGGTTAAACGATTTACCTTGGACAAATGAAAAAGTAAGTCAAAGAGGTTTTTTTTTTCTATTTCCTAAACTGAGAAAAAAAGCCCAACAAAATACATGGACACATTTCTCCGTTGGATACAATTGTGTGGTCAACCACACAGTCAACATAACATGGTACCTATATAAAAATAAAACAAAATACATTTGTAGACATTTTTGGTAGGAAACCTGTCTTGTATAATCTTAGCTCTCAGGTCATAAAACTTGATATTGATCCCATAAATTTTTTTTGTAATTAGCTTTCTTAAGCAAGACACCTAGCAGGCTATTGTTATGTTAAAGCTGCATTCCGGAGAATTTATTCATGTATTTTTTTATCCTTTTTTTTTTATCCAATAGAATTCAAGTTTCTACAGTATCGCCTGTCATTCAACATGCATGTGCATGGCATAAACCTGTGGAGATGAGGCCACACAGACAGGCTGCTCCGTGTCTTCCCGTTTACAGTCACCATAATGGCAAAGAGCAGTCATGGAGAAGTCACAGCAAACTTCTGCTACATAGTTAGCCAGTCCAGGGCTACATCAACTTCAAAAAACAAAAACAAACAAAAAACCATTGGAAATACGGCGACAACCTCGAAAAATGCCTTAGAGAGCAGAGTAGGGTGTTGGTTGATACGTGTCCCGCCCCTACGATTTATATCAGGGAAGCTTTTCAACATGGAGATAGGCTACCATCTAATCTTAAAGGCTTTATACTGACGCAGCTTTGGACACATTTCTGCTGAACAGGTAAGACAGTCATATATTCAGTAAAGCAAATCAATATAATATTTAGTTGATAAATTACGCAATGACAAGCTGTGACATGCTTATGGGTGTGTGATGGCTCTGGCTCACTTGTCATGAACTGGCTATCAATTGTACCTGGGAGAGATGAAGAGGCGGGTCTAAAAGTTTGGCTTGTGGGAGCGCATGGAGGTAAAAAGAGAAATATGGATTGTTTGAAAGACGCCGTGGTGGAAACCTGGACTAAAGCTTCTCTTTTTGAAACCTGGACTAAGCCTATCAGGGCCTTCAATTAACCTCTGACGTGTTATTACCACTGTAACGTTTTACAGTAACTCTGTTAATATTGTGGTAAAGAGCACGGTAACTAGTTAGTTTACTAAAATCATTACTGGGATTTAAGTAGGGTCATTATTTTTTTTAGTTTGCGTGCCTAAAGCCAGGATCACACTTTTCAATTACGGCTGTCTTAGACCTTTACATTTATTGTGAAGAGTCGTGTTGAAAAAAGATGAGCGTGCTTGTGATTCGCCGGTATGTGGCTTTGCATTGTGCCGTGCTGCCTAACAGTGTATTAATTGGACATGACAAAAACTTCCACTCAGAAATTATATGACTCCAGTTTGCCTATGACCAATTAAATTGCACCCTGTGAGTGATGTGTTGACTAGGATAACGCTAATCAAAGCTTACCTCAAGCTTGTTTTTAAGAACAGGCCTCCCAATCTTTCCCCTTTTTCCCAGCTATGAGTGTGTCCAGATTCGTCTTTTCTTCCTCCTCTCCCTCACCTTTCTTTTATCATTTGATTCATAGTCTAGAAACGAAAGTATAATCGCAGCTAGCACTTGTTTACATTTCCTTGTCGCCATCTTGGCCATGTCCATATTTCAGCATTCAGTGGCTACGTTTACATGGACATAAATAACTGGATTAAAAGCCTGATCACAATAACAATGCTTAATGTAAACACATCATCAGATTACTCTGACCTGATCAAACTCATTCGGATCAAAATTTAATTCCGATTAAGAGGGGTAGTTTATACCGATAGTTAATCTAGACATGGTGCATGTAAATTCTTATACAGAATGTAGGTCACTTTTGTGCATGTCTGTTAAATCGTGCGTAGATGTACAATATGTCGGCCTAAAAAATAAAGGGATTTGGTTTGTAATTCGATTGTGTACATAAGAATGAAGGCTCGTGGATGTAAAATGGTGACCAAAAAAAAGAAATAGAAGCACGCTCTGAAGAACATCATAGTCCTCCATTTCAAATGGGCGCCACCAGGTTTTTTAACAACAGAAGTCTGTTTCTTCTTCTATGGTCGGTTTTGGTCTTTAAAATAGTTCTGCACATGTCAAAATGATTTACTTCATTCAGACATGTAGCGGATGTAAATGTTTGTCATAATGGGATAGATTTCAAATTCTAATCCGAACTATGATTGGATTAAAGATATTCTGCACATGTAAACATAGCTATTGACGTATGATGCATTACTAGTGACATTGGCTTTTGGCAATTTTGGAAATACTATTTTGGTTAAACACTGACTGTTTATGAGGCTGAGAATAGTTTTTTTATTATTTATTTAGTTTCTCTTTGTGAGGCTGAAAATACTTTTTATTATTTATTCATTTTCTCTTTGTGAGGCTGACAATACTTTTTATTATTTATTTAGTTTCTCTGTCAGGTTGAAAATATTTTGTTTGCCTGTAGGGTTATAATAGTTTTAAAATGTTCATTAGTTTTAGTTTTTAATTAGTTTTCATTTAAGATTTCAAATTCTATTTTAGTTTTAGTTGGTTTCTACCATTTGTTAGGTAGTTTAGTTTAGTTTTAGTTTTAAAAAAAAATCTTAGTTTCAGTCTTTTTGTTAAACAAGGTGTATAGCAGGGAAAGAAAAAATAAGTATAACCAAATTAAAAAATATATTATGCTTTTAAAAAAAATATTGATATGGGCCAGATTAACAACCATACAAATCAGGCAAGTATAAAAGATAAAAGGCAAATTAACATTCAAAGTTCTGTAAACACAATAACAGTACCTGTGCATTAAAAAGCCCCAAAATAAAAAGGGACCATATCATGCTATTTTACAGCTTTCAACTTCAGGGATAGACATATAATGTTACTGTTGATTTTATACAGTATTAATTTGTCCTAAAATGTAACTTCCATCCTGTGGTTAATGTTGGACCACAAGGTAAACCACCACCATCGCCTCCGCTCCTCTTCCATGCAGAGCCACAGCAGCTCGGAATTAGAGAAACAGTGCTGAGCTTCATCTGAAACAGTATTCTGACAGTGACTATGAAAAGCACACAATGGAACTCTGTTATATTAAGGGCTCAGACGTTTGGTTTATTTTTTGTGTGTGGAAAAAACAGAGAAAAATGAAGCCTTTTTCAGTTGCTAAATCTCCAAGCTTTATACAGAGCCAAAAACAACTAGCTGAGTCCAGCTAGCAAATCTTTCCAGCCCAGTATATAAAAAAGCTGTGGGTGTTGTTTGCACCTGTTTACTGAACATTCTGAGATGCCATAAATCAATTAATTAGAGGCAGGGTATACGATTTAATTTTAAAACACTTTTTTTTAAAACTGCAAAAAATGCTCTTCATATGCCAGTGGCAACCTATAAGTTTGGAGTTTTAAACTTGACCGAGTAATTTTCAGTCTTTCTACAGCGAGAAACCCTGGGAAAACCTCATCCAATCAACTTCCACAGTCCGTCCAAAATAAGAAGCTTGTAAGCAAAGCTTCCGCGTTCCAGCACCTCAAGATCACATTATATTTTGTGACTTTGGTTGGCTTGTGTCCTGTGAGTTGTTGGCTGTAGTGGAGACTGAAGGATTTTATTCTATATTCAATTTAAACCTTAACTCTATAAATTCCATGCGTGTTCATTTTTATCAGAAAGGAGACGTGATTTTAATACAAGAAATCAAATACTGGTTCACAGGGTTGCTTAAAACAAATCAAATATTTAGCTTACAGAGTGGTATAAATTATCCACACTCTGGGTCACCCTACCTAGGAGGAATGACAACATATATAACAGAAACATTAAGTTCCTGTTTTTATCTAACTAACTTGTATGACATGACAAAACATCTCTTTAAGCAGTAACAACACTTCAAAGCGGTTATAATAAAGTCACCAATACATTTCATACATCCCAAAGTAATGTTTTATAATGTATTTCCCATCAAGACCCAACGAGACAATGCTGGATGCCCGTGCCTGTGTTATTGAGGCGTGGCTTAGGGGAAGAGCATGAAGCAAGGGGTCGGACTTTTTATTTTGCAATAACGCCCTGTTGAGGAGCGCTTCCAGAATTGTATACCCTGCCTTTAACCACACAAGGCTGTTATAAGATAAGCAGCTTGATAAATGGCTGACACACATTAGCATTAGCATATAGCCAATTACTTCTCTGTCCATCAGTTGTCTTTGTTCTTTGATCCAGCTGCTGTTTTTTAGGAAAATAGAATGAAATCCTGTAAGCCATGCAGCCAAACGGGCGTTTTCACAGTGAATGTAAAAAGTCCAAGAAAAAAAGTATTATAAGCTACCACAAACCGAAGCAGCTATGAGCTGTGAGGAGGAGGAGGGTGTGTTTGGAACTCTAGCAGAGGTAAGCCGCTCTGCCTGCAGGGGTGGTGAAGACACCTCTAGTACTCATCTTTCAACTAGTGATATTAGTAGTTGAACACTCAATCGTTTTCAGGAGGGTCACTCAGACATGCGTGAATTAAGCCAAAAACCACTCTAGTGGGTGTATTTATGAGAAAATTGCACTACCATATGGTCGAAAACGCCAAAAACTTGATTTTGCAATATATAGGCCCTTTAATGCTAGTGCTACAGTTCTATAAAAACATTGACACTGAGTGGCGATGCAACAAAACAAAAGCAAAGCCATCTTAAGTACTTTTGATCATTTTGCACATTTGCGCTTTCAATCTTTGCTGACATGACGCTAGGCGGACCACAGCAACACAGACAACTTGACTGACATGTTGGGATAATGCAGTACAGCCAGTAAAAACCACCAATAACCAGAATCTAAAGAGGGATTACTTGTCCGTCAACACAGTAGATACACGCACACAACCTACAGCTCCTGTGTAACAGCGGCTATTGCTTGCAGTTTGCAGTCGCTGTGTTGGTTAGCTTATTTGTTAGCCGCCATAGCTCAACTGTTATGAAGTTTTTGCTGCAGACTGTTTAATCATCATCTCAATATATTCTTCTGATAGCTTGTAATCAAAAAACGTATTTTATTTCCTTGAAACGGAGCGAGTCAATGGGATTGTATCCAACTTTCCCGTTCTGTTGTTTTTATCAAGGCAATTTGTGCAACTAAAAAGGCACAACACAGATGATCGTATCTGTTTCTGGTGACGACGTGAAAGAGACATAGAAATAAATCTTCTAGATTTTATGAGACATATTATGAAACGAAAACTTAGTAAATTTTCTCATTAATGGCTGCATGCAAAATTAACATGAAAAATGGCTGCATGCAACCATAAATAAATTTTAAAAAGTAGTTCAACCATACATGTTAGAACCAGAATCTGCTCCCATTGGAGGTGAGTCTATTGGAGAACCTGAGCCTCAGAGAATTCAGCAGGATACTTCTGAATAGTTATTGAAAAAATATATTTTTTAAGTTAAAAGAACAGATTTAACTGCTTACCTGGCACTCCGATATTTTCCTCCAAATAAGGTCCAATCTCTTCCTAAAACTCCTACTCCGAAGACTTCAAGCTTGATCTAGCTGACTCCAGCTCTAGCACAGAGGAGACCCCGCTCTTTGAGGTCCGTACGGGGGTACGTCTCCCGTGTTCTGCCCGGAGTTTGAGTAGCTTCTTTCGGCAGTATGTCTCCCGTCTTCTCCCTGTAGTTTGAGTTGCTTTTTTCAGCGGTACCTCTCCAGTCTTCTCCCCGGAGTTTTAGTAGCTCCGTTCGGCAGCACGTCCTCAGTCTTCTCCACCCTTACCACCAGCATCTTAACATCAAGAATAAATTCAACCCATGCCACTCTTCTGTCCTCTTCGACTGGGACCCAATGAAGTGTTTTGAGCTCTTTTGACCAGCCAAAAACTGAGCATTTTGTGTGGTGCTTCAACATGTTTTTTTCCTAATCTGAACCAGTGCCTTCAAATCAATAACTTCTGTTTACTGCTGTAACTGGTGGATGGAGACAGTGCTCTGAGGGAGTGTGAATATTCCAATGTTTCAGCTTGTGACGTAGAAAGCCGTTCAGATTTTAAACAGCTCACTCAGAGACTGAAGGCAGGATAAATTCAACTTTGTATTCATCTATATGGACCTGAGACACACCATAACACTCTAAATCCCAGGAAAAGTGATTATTTTCATAATATTTCTCTGTTAAAGTATTTCGTTACTTTTTAAAGAAGCAACTAGTAAAGTAACTAAGTTAGTAATTTAAATTAATTAACCTAAAACTGGTTATTACATGATTGGCTGGACTTTGGCATGTTGAAAAACTCAACAGATACAAACAGCTAGGGTTGTAATATAAATACTGTACATGCAAAGTGTACATATATGAATTGCTTTGAGAACCCTTTTTTGATAGTCTGATGTTGGTTTTATGTATGGTTAAACATGTATCATCTTGTATAGGTATTCTTAAAAATATATGTTTCCATTGTCAGGGAAACTCCATCAAACTATGGTTAACAACCTGCTAACCTCTTTCCAAAGCCTATGTGTAAAATAGCTTTGAAAGCGATGTCACTTTTTCTTGATCCCCACAGGAACTGTTATTAACATTATGCCTCTTAAACTTCACCATATAGTGCTTGGTAAGGTTAAAAATAGGGTACAATGTAGTTTGTCTAAGTGGCATTGCTGTGGTGTGACGTTATCAGCAAGAGCAGGCCCCCAAAGAGATCTGGCTACCTGAGCACATCTGGTACCTATACCGTACCTCTTATTTCTGTTGATTTTCATGTAATTCTATTTAGAAATGTTGTACATAGCCCTCCATCGTATAATGCCAACAGTTGTCAAGAGCCTCTTTAGGAACTGTTTCGGGATTCACCATTCTCTTGCAAACATGCAGTAGGCTTACTGCTAGTTCGAGGTAGCAACAGGCAGTAAGTTTACATGCAGCAAAATTAATTTGAATTATTGCCTTAGTCCAACTGAAATTAGACTTTTAAAATGCATGTATACACCTTAGTCCGGCTGGAGTCGAACCGAACTGGAGTTTCAGAAGCTCGGCTTCTTTTGCTGGATAATGCGATTGAACCGTACTTGTCTGCAACCAGCCCCCCCCGCTCACTACCTCGGGAAGTCAGGAGAGCCAGATATGCGACCCAGCATTACATAACAGTAGTGTTATGAGAGGCATATGGTGTCTAAGACAAATGTAAGTGGCCAATAAGTGCATGTTTGGACTTACGAAGAGGCAATGCGTTACTGTGAATATCCTGCTTTAACTCCATCTGCTTCACTCCCGCCAGCCTCAATTTACTGTTTGAATGCAGCCTAAAGCTAACTGCTTTAAGGCTAACATGTAGGGGCGCATGTCACCATGTATCGTCGGGGAGTGGAATGTACTTCATTTAATAATTATATTTTCTGACTGACATGTAAACTGGGACTTGGCTTGCCGCAGGGGGCAAGCCTTTAGTCCGATTACTCCAAAAAGCTTGTTTTAGCTGTGCATGTAAACGTACTGAGTAACATTTTGTTAATATATAAAATATTAACTAATAAAATCCTTTCAAAATACACTGAACAAGGCTGAATGTATTTAGAAGAAATGTACACTTTTGCAAGACTTTAATTTTTTTAAATTTTTTGTTTGATTTTCCATACGAGTAACAGCATAAAACTAATATTTTGGGAAAGCTTAGAATATTTATGACATGCACCAATTTATTGATTTATAAGACAGCGGAATCAAAATAACGTTGATCACCATTGTAACAACTCATCACACCCATCATGAAACAAAAAAAATATTTTTCCAATTTCATGCTTTGTACTCCCTTTTCTTTTTCAGACTGTTACTTTGTTTTTGCTGTTAGATTTTCAGGTCTGTCCACTCAAATGACCCAATGAAACTTCAGAATAACACAGCGGCTTTATTTTTTTACTCTTTTCCAGTCTGTGGCATTAACACATTGCAGGTTACTGCTTTTCCTTGCAGCATCTGCCCCACTATTTTTCCATTTCAGTCGCACTATGTTTCTGCCCTGGTATAGTTTACTTTATTTATTGCCCCATAGCTTCAAAGTTACCCCTGATGCTGTTTTACTGAATAAATAATTTGTGATTCTTTATCCAGTTTCCTCCAACCTGTTTTCATAATGCATTGTGGGGTTTTTAAAAAATAAATCTTGTGACAGAAAGATCTGAACAGACACAGTGACTAGAACCGGTTCAGGCAGCACTAGCCCAGTCTGGCAGTCCTATTGCATCCCTCCAGCCAGATCTAAAGGTATGCAATGTCAGGGTATGTGGATGTATGTGATTTGGTCTTTGCCCCATGTGTCTTGCTTTGATCCACCTTCAAAGATTTTCCGGCAGTATTGTTGAAATTGCCTCTCTTGCTTGCATCATGTCTACCTGATTAGTATTGGCTTTTGACTTGACCAGTGCTCTTTACATTTATTTATGTCATAACTGATTGATGTGTTGTCAAAGGATTGCATACTTCCTGCATTAATCTGGCATTTTGGTCCAAAAGCCATTGCATTTCATGTCATTTTCTAATTTTAAATAGCAACTCAAAGTCTTATTCCGCCCACATTTCCTGTTTGAAAAATGCCGCAAGAGGAGGTATTGCCTGGCGAACCAGCAAACGCTCGGGGGAAGAACGGCTCGGCGTGGTTTGCTCTGATTGACATCTTGACTGCAGCAGCGGGGAAAGAGGCTGAGCTTCTTTTATAATCCTCACCGCAGAGTAAATAGCAATGCTCGTTACAAATCCAGTGCAGTGTAGATTTTTAACTTGAAGAGGGCAGCACACTGATGATTTTTTGGTGAAGATGTAGTAAATTACCAAAATAAAACCAGACCAGACATACAGGCAGCACTATTAAAAACTCATTTGTATAGTTTATCAGCGAAATAAAGTTGATATGGGGATTAGTTGCTCTTTAACAAAATCATTTAAAAAATATTTTTGTTTTGCAAATAAGGTTCTGACATTAAACTTTTTTGGATTTTGTTTTTCCTTCAGTCACTCTGAAAACAATAAATATAAAAATATAACATATTACTTACTCAAGCATACTTACTTACACTTAAACATTACTTACTTAAACACATATACTAAACAAAAATATATTACTTAACATATTACTTTGACGCCATTTAGGAACTGGGTTTCACCCAAAGAACCATGAAGAATAAAAATAAAATGTAAAAACCAGCATTTCTGAGGAAAAGTGAGAACTGTACAACTTTGCACACAACTATGTTGCCTGAGGAAGGGACTTCGGACTCTGGGCTCTGGGCAAGATATGATCAACCTGCATTTAATGGACACAGGTACTAAAATGAACAAAAAAAAAAATTCTTCCTGGACTCTGTTGATACTTCAGAGAAAGGTGAGAGTAAAGTTTCTTTCCTTATATTTTTAGAGGCAGCGCAAGGCCATTTTATGTGAGTAGCACATAGCATTTTTAAATAGATCAATAACATCTCTGAAAGTATGATTGTTTTCATTAATGAAAAAAAGTATTTGTTTGATGTGTGATGGCGGCGATCACACATCAGTTTTGTTTTGATTTCGATTGAATTTCTTCCCAACGAAACAGTTCACAATATGTGTAAGGGCATCAGAATTACAAGCACATGTTCAAAAACACTTTAAACTGCTTTAGTTAGGTCTAGTAATTAGTTTTATGTTTTATTTTTGAATACTTAATTTTTATTTGCTTTACACATGTACGGAGACCAGATTTCTTCACAAAAAAGATCACAGTTGGAGATAAAAAAAAATGTTATTATTAGACAAAGTATTTTTCCCTCTTAAAGTCATGATAATTCTGTTCTCTTAACAGTCCTCCAGGCTACACATGCCATTATGATGCATCCAAGATCTTGTTGTCTGAAGTCAAAGGAATAAGTTGATTTTGCTTTAATGGCGATCTTGGTGAAAGTCTTATTTCCTATACCTTATGTATGTCATACCAAAGTTTAATAAGATGTAACAAAATTGCGTTATCAGTCTGAATCATTGTATGCCAAGGAAAACAGGCCATATGAACCCACGATGGAATCATGGCTTTCTCAAATGAAAAAGAAATGACATTCGGGCTGCTAAAAAACATATTTCAAAAGTCCACCTGACTAATAGACCCACGTCAGTTGTTACAAAAGTATTCTTGATACCTTGTTATTCCAGACAAACTGTCTTACAATTTCATTAAAGGTCTCATTTACTGGTGAAAAAAAAAAATCACAATTTAAGAGTATTATACTGTAGTTCAGTGTGGCAGTGGGCCAGGAGAATCAGCATGATTAATGACATGCAAGTTTCTGTGCTCGGCTAGGCAAACTAAAACACAGCTCTTACAGTATCTCCATTTACTAAAATTTAAAAAAGGTGTAATATTAAATGAAATCATGCCAGGATTTAGCCTTAGATAGAATGCACACAGTTTAGGTTGTATTCCCAAACAAGACCAGACTGCAAGGGGACAGGGCCAAAACCAGCCTCACACAGAGCCTCAAGCCAGAGCTACACCGTGCATGCTTCTCTATGCCAAAATGTGCAAGTCGGATGGGGACTCGGCGCTTTGCACTTCCCTCTTTGCTACTGAGGTAAACATTATTTGTTTCTTTTCCTCCACTTAGTCTTCTTTTTCTTTTGGCTTTTCCCTTCAGGGGTCACCAGAGCGAATCATTTGTCTCCATTTAATCCTATCCTCTGCCCTCACACCAACTAACCACTTCTTTCACCACATCAATAAATCTAATTTTTGTTCTTGCTCTCTGTCTCTTGCCTGGTGGCTCCATCCTCAGCATCCTTCTACCAATATAATTGTCATCTCTCCTCGTAACACATCCAAACCATCTCAGTCTGGCTTCCCTGGCTTTATCCCCAACACATCAAACGTGAGCATTCCCTTTGATTAACTCATTTCTGATTCTATTTATTCTTGACACGCCCAAAGAGAATCTCAACATCTTGAGTTCTGTAACCTCCAGGTCTGCTTCCTGTCTTTTCCTCATTGGTACTGTCTCTAGACGGTACAACCTCACTGGTCTCACTACTGTCTTGTACACCTTTCCCTTCATTTTTGCTGAAACCATTTGATCACATATCACACCTGACCCTTTTCTCCACCCATTCCAACCAGCTTGCACACACTTCTTCACCTCTTTTCCAGACTCTCCATTGCTTTGGACCTTTGACCCTAAAAACTTAAAGTCCTCTACTTTCTTCACTTCCACTTCTTGTAACTTCACTATTCCAATTGAGTCTTTCTCATTTATACACGTGTATTCTGTCTTGTTGTGGCTAATCTTCATTCCTATCTTTTCCAGTGCATACCTCCATCTTACTAGTTTTTCCTCCACTACCGCCCAGCTCTAACTGCAGATAATAATGTGATCTGTAAACATCATAGTCCATGGAGACGCCTGTCTAACCTCATCTGTCAGCCTATCCATTACCAAACCAAACAAGAAGGGGCTCAGCACCGATCCTTGGCGCAGTCCCACCTCCAACTTGAATACCTCTGTCATTCATAAGGCACAACTCACTGCTGTCTCACAGCTCTCATAAATGTCCTGCACCACTCTAACATGCTTCTCTTTCACTACAGACTGCCTCATACAAAGCTACAGCTCTTCTCTTGGTACCCTATAACACGCTTTCTATAAATCTACAAAGACACAATGCAACTCCCTCAGAACCTCAGCTCTATTCAGATGGGATCTGCTCATTGTAATTCTTCTTGTCTATCACCCACTAATTACCAACTCTGTTGAAATAATGGGTTGTGGTGTGCATCTTTGCTGCATATTTGGTGTGGCGGTTGGGGTGTTTCTGGGGTGTTTTATTGTGCTTATCATGTGCTGGGAATGGGATGGATGTGATGCAGGGGCTTTATCATTTGTTGGTAGCTGTGGGGTGGCTCAGCAAAGGTCAGGTTTGGTTTCTTTATTTAATCACCACTTCTGTGTTTTAAGTCCTTGGTCAGTTTATTGGTGGGCAGTGTTGGGAGTAATACATTACAAAGTAATAAGTTACAGGGATAGATTACTTTTTTCAGTAACTGAGTAATGTAATGCATTACTTACAAAATATACAGAAATATATTACTAGTTACAATTTCAGTAACTCAAGTTACAAAAGCATTTTAAATTGTTTTTCTGGCCAACTGATGCAACAGACCAAATCAAGCTGGATGTGGTAGAACAAGAGCTACCATCCACTTCCTGTTGCTTAAAACCAAAACATCAAAGAATCAGGACGGCTGAGGAAAAGATTGACTGTACATTTAAACAGCAGCATTATTCACACTGTTTTCCTAACCATCTGTTTTAAGACTTCAGATATCGGAGTCTCATCTTTGTCAACCATCTTTGTGATGAGCACTTTCAGAACCTTCTTATGATTAGATTTAACAAACATTTCCATGAAATAGAAGGCATGCAGAGGAACTTGAGACGTAATTTTAATAAAATAGTGTTAAAACTACAGTATTTGTGGTGTGACACTTGTGTAAAATTTAAATTCATAAGTTACGGTGGTTAGAAGTGGTGGTAAATATTTAAGATATTTTACCCGAAGTAACTTAAAGTAGTGTAACTCAGTTGTGCAATGCAAACATATTACATTTTTGACATTGTAACTAGTAATGTGAAATATATTACAGTTTCTTTGTAACTTTCCCAACACTGTTGGTGGGTTTGATTGGCTTTGGTTGGATGTTTGGAATTGATGCTCTCCAGTGTGTGGGACTGAGATTAAAGAGCTGGTTGAGTTTGGGATGTTTTACATCTGCTATGGCTATTGGTGTGCCGCTTTGACGTTGGGCAGAGGGGCATTGGAATGTCAGCTCTGGGGATTGACCTAGGCATTGGCAAATGTTGGCCAATGGTTGGCCATGGCTCCAGCTTGATGATGGCCAGAGGGGGCCCTTGTCATTTGAGCTTAAGTCTGGTTGCTGCTAGGGTGGTTGTAGCCCTAGGGTCTCTTGAGTCCATAGCTGGATCTGCCCAAGCAGCCCCATTGACTCTCTAGCTTTGCTGCATCGCATAACACAAGTACTTTTTAACAGTGCTGGCTGTAATTGGTCAATTAGCAGTGAGACTTTATTGCCTTGAGAGAGGATGTATTTCCTGTGCTTTGTTGTGTGTTAATTAACAACAGGCCACAGCAGACACTCAGCATGTCATAGTAACCCTCAAGAGGAAATTCACAAACAAGTCTGTCCCCCTTTTGGCAAGAATCCAGTGACCCTATGGCATGTTGTTTTTCACAACTTATTCACTGTCAAATAAAGAGATGATTCACATTGTGAAGGTAGAATAATTCCAAAAAAAACCTTCCTCTTCAGTATACCCAAAATACAGCTATGCCTCCATCCCGTTGAAATAATAATTTATCTGAATGTATTATATGAGATCTAGCTTACATATTTTGACCTATATCAATGTCCATATTTTTATTACAATGACAGTTAAACCTGCATTATATAATATTTTGTTAAAATAAAGCTGCTTTTAATCTATAGTCGTTTTTTTCATCTCCTGAGGATATGATTGAACCTTGTACTTTTTGCTTTTTTGTGTTCCATTATATTGAATTGAGATGAGCTGCATTGAAATGGTTTTCCTTGCCTCATGTTGTTTACCCTTACAATGCTTGTTTGTCCTGCAAGCGTTGCATTGTCTTATGTTGTATGGTGTTGCTTGCACTGCATGCTTCACTGTTGCTTTATAGATACCGTATTGACTAAATGGAAAGCAACAAAAAACAATTTATATGAGCTATGCTAAATGTTTGAAGCTTTTCAAGGGTTCATGCATTTTCCGATGGGGTTCTTTGAAGTTAGTATTGGAAGCTAAGCTACATTGAGCTTTTTAGCTTCCACCACTCTTATAATTTCTTGATTTTGAAACAAGCAAACAGTGATGCAATGTCTTGCTGCTGTACGGGACCTGCGTTTCATAATAGCTCCACAGAGCTTTGCTTCCAAAAAAAATCTGAAACAGCCGTTTAAGAGTTTATCACATTAAATCAATCCAGAGTGATGCTTTTTTGTGTTGTACTTTTCCATTATGCTTGGCCTTTTCATCTGAAGACAAATGATTTTCACTCATTCTCTGCCTAAACACAAACTGTCTGCTTTTAGCTGAGAAAATAATCTGTCCATTTAAAGCCCTGCTACTTAAGTAAAATGGCAGAGGAAAGTTCAAGTGAGTGAAATCTCATCCAGGAAAAATACAAGGTACTCCAGCTGATGTATGTCTCTTTACTGTTAAAAGTACATTAAATTTAATATTAGAATTATTTGTTTAAATAATTTTAGAGCTGGATCAGTTATACATTTATTTTTGTGGAATGTGCTCTTTTGATTCGGTTCACAATGCTATGGATCAAAGTCTCTAACCTGTCTGAATGGTTATTATTATACCTTTCAGTTAGAGCTTGTTGTATGTTATATTTTTTGGGGCTACTTTATATAACAGTCTTGTATTAAATATGTTTTATATAATCTTTAGTTAGCATTCAGAAGATAAAAGTCTGTTTTTCTATTATGCATGGTTGTAAAACATATCCTTGACCAGTATTTAACTGGGACAAGCTTTTAAGTCATAAAACTCTTGGGTAAGTTTATTGCAGGCTGTAAAAACAGGATGTCTTTAGATAAGAATGGAAGTCAGGTGTAGGGAGGAAGGGCCAGAAAAGCCTACTCCATGGTACGGCCATAAATTAGGTCAGGAGGAAACCTTGGGACTAACGTGTGGTCTGATAAGTTCTGGTGGGAGGAGAATAAGTCATGTGAATATGTTCTTTGTTCTTTCTTAATAAAAATGGTACAGCCTTGTGGAGAAGTGGTTCAGTTCTTACTGACCCCACCCGCAGGTGCGTCCAGTGAAACAGATATTCTGTTGTGTGTGTTTATTTGCTCTCTCTGTCTCTCACTTCTGACCTTTATTTTGGAAAACTTCCCGCCGGGGTTCTGAATGTTGGCGCCCCATACCTCCCGGAAAGAGAGTCGCCGGCCGCATGGTTAAACAGAGCCAACAAAATGGTGGAGAATGCGTGCCCAGTAATTTGGTTTTAAGTTGTTTCAGAGCTGAGAGAGATTGAGTGTGAGTATTAAGTGTGACATAACTGGTTGATGCATGTGTTTGTGGCATTACAGTAATTTTGTGTTTTTTCCTTGGAGTTCAACAGAGAATCGGAGAGCGACTGGATTGATCCTTGATAATCAACACCCGGGTTGTTTTGTATCAATCTGGAACAGCGCTAACACAAAATTAATAGGTATTGATTGATCTAAACGTTCTCCGTTTAATGTTGACGTGTTGTTCTTTTGGTTAAGGGCCGACCAAAGTGCGGATCGGGGCTTGAGAATTGGCTTCTCGACTTCGACGCTGTCGAAGATTTCATCCAGGCTGGCAAGCGGAAATAGTTGTCGGCAGGGCCGGGGAGCCCTCTGACTGCTGGACGGATTACCTGTTTGAGGGCTGCGTCTCTTCCAAACGCGCGATTGAGCACCGCAAAATTGGAATTGTGTTTAATGGTCCGGCTTTTGGTCGGTCCGATTGAGGTCAGTGTTTGATAAATATTGTAAAAGAACTGTATTTGTTTCGGTGTGAGTGTGTGTGTGCGTGGAGGGGTGAGGTTTAGGTAAGGGAGCTACCGTGTAGCTCTTTGCACACCGGCCTCATATAAACTCCTCATTTAGGGGAACTAACTGACTGAATCTAAAACCATAATTCCCCTGCGAATTTTAGACGCCTAGACGATGCCCTCGTTTTCTGTGTAGACGGATGCGTAGAAGCTTGGCATTGTAGGGGAATTGGGGAATATCATTTTCAGTCGGCTAAAGTACCACCATAGATAGCTTACAGCTAACATACAGTGTGTGTGAGTCTCGCCTGGAATAAAGGCGTTCAACCTTGTTCACTTACGTAAACACGTCTAAAGCATTGTCTAACACATATAAAGGACTGTTGTTATGGATAACTGGTAGTAAACTCTTTAGAATATATATATAAAATAACTTTTTTATTGTAACGGAGCGGCAACGTTTCGTTTCCGGTTGAGCTTAGGTGCTCATGGTTACAGCTAAACTCTGGTAGCCTAGCTTCCGAACTGTATTTGTTTGACACGGTTGAACAGTTATTCGAGTTTTTGGAGACTGTGGTGTAAATTCTGCATAAGGTTTAAACTTTTATT